>JANDBE010000015.1:3656230-3673787 GCA_024320915.1 Erigeron philadelphicus
ATATTAGGTGAAGAAATTTAAATTAGTGACTAAATCAGAGGGAGTTCGGGTAGATTTTGTTCTTTTTTTTTTAGAAAATAGGAGGGGATGAAATGCTCTATAATTTAGTATGGATATCTTGTCATGAACCATGAGTCCATGCCACTGTTGATTTAGTATCCTCATCTGCAATTGAATTCAATTTTGTGCGAATACATTACCTTTCTTTGCACTGACACGAATTGGAGGGGAAAGGCCTCAATTCTCTAAACTTTTTTGGGATGAACACTGATCACAAGGTTTGGATTGAACGTTAAATCAACCCATAATGTCGCCAAGTAGTTGTAAAAACTAATTATGTCGCACTCGGTGGTTAATTGTAGAGAGATTTTAACAATTGTTCTTTCAAAAATTTTTGCCGTATTGAGGCGCAGAACTAGATGATCCCCATTAACTGTTATTGGAACAAACTATGCTCTCTCTTACCAATAGCAAATTAGGATCTATTGAACTGCAAAATGTTAGCAAATAAATTTAGATTCACAGCTTGGTTTATTTGTACAGCGTTATGATTCAGTTTATGATTTTGTACAAACCAAAAGCCAACTGTGTGTTATATGTATGGATGTGTGTATTTATTTATCACTTGTTTAAAAGCATACTTTGGGAATTTGAAGATCCTTTTAGTAGCATGGGTTGCTTTATGAGTTTAAGTTAAGAATTTTGAACGGGTGTCCGCTTTCAAGATGAGTTTGTACTTTAGGTGTCCTCCTGTCTGAAAAATTTGAAACTGCAAATGCTATTTCATTTTCAACGTTCGTTAACTCATAATGGATTTGCCTTAGCTGGGCAATATAATGGTTCATTGTGATATATAGTGCTTTTTAGTTTTCATCATATTGACACTTTCAGAATCTTTTTTGTTTTATAATGTTGAAGCAACTGTAGTTTACTAGTTAGGTTTTACACTTTGACCGGTATGTAATGTTCTTATCTTTATAAATTCTAATCACATACTTTTTATTCAGTAAAGTAATTGTTATTACCGATTTCTTTCTTTATGGCATGCTATTAGTTTGACATACATTTCACGAATTTGCAGAGATGTCAGCTGAGTTTTCATCACAACTGGTGGATTTAATATTCATGACACTGTATATTTATGATGACCGAGGTTCAAGGAAAGCTGTGGATGATGTGATTAAAAAAGCTCTAAATGAGGTTATATTTATGAAAACATTTGCAGCAAATCTTGTGCAGGCCATGGAGAAACAGTTGAAACTGCAGTCTCATGTTGGCTGCTATAGACTTATGAACTGGTCTTGCTTGCTTCTTAGTAAAAGTCAGTTTATTTCCGTATCAAAAAATGCCTTTAGCAAAGTTGCAGCAGCACAGGCTTTGTGTCTTCAAGTAAGCTTACAAGGGTCTTCTCATGAACGCAGGGCTTGCCGAAGAACTTTTATTCATTCTTTTTTGGAGGTTGACTAATGAGATGAAGTTTTATAGATCTTTTTTTTTAACAAAGTTTACTTGTTTAATTAATTCTTTCTATCTTTTCTTCCATATTTCAGTCACCCGACATTTTCAGTTTGTACATGGAGGAATTAAAAAGCGCAAGAATCTCGTATAAAAATTGTTCGGAAATGCTTTGTGTATTGTTGGACTATTCAAGTTCAAAGATGTCACTGTTTGAGCAATGGAAGGTATGCACCTTTCTAATTGATATATATATATATATATATGTTACACTGCTGTGTTGCATTAGTTTTACTTGTGCATGTTATGTGAACCCATCAAGAAACGGCAGGACTATTTTTCTGAAAAAACAGAGATGGCAAATTTAGTGGATTGGATAATGGATCAATACGAGTAATATCTATACAGGATTGGATAATGGGTTAGTACCATCAATAGTTCTATAGGTCAAAATGGTCAAAAATGGGTCTGATTTGGTTGACCTGAAACACTTTATCCAAGTTAATCTTTTATAAAATAGTTAATGTGTCTAGTATATATAAAAGAAATGCAATTCGCCTTTTTTAATCAAATGAAGTTTTATTCTTTTTAAGGTACGCTTGGGTGACTATTGAGTTTTCTGATCTGTTTTCTTTTAAGTGTATTTTTTTGTTTCTTTGTTATATTCTGACTCTATCTGTATGGCCCAGTCGAGTCAAAACATAGCCCAACTCAACTCTTATGGATTAGTGAGTTGATGTTTTGACATGTAGACACAACATTGCAATATCTGTTATTATATTATGTGAATTTATATGCATGAATGGGTGCAATTTCTCACTCTCTTTCTTTTTACTGCATCATGCAGCCGGTATATCTTGATATGTATGTACAAGCTATTTTGAATGCAAAGGATAATCCAACAAAAACTCTAAGTGAAGCTTTCCGTTCGTTGTTTTGTCATCTAACACATGAAGATTTTAAGAACATTATTGTTCCTTCAGCTGTGAAAATGCTGAAAAGGAATCCCGAGCTTGTTCTGGAATCCATAGGGGTTCTTTTGAGATATGTTAACCTGGATTTGAGTAAGTATGGTGTCGAGATTCTGTCAGTGGTACTATCGCAGGCCCGGCATGCAGACGAAGTAAGAAGACTTGCCGCCTTAGATATTGTCAGATGCTTGAGTCAAAAGTCTAGTAACCCCGATGCTATTGAGTCAATGGTCAATGCTGTCAGATCTGTAATTGGAGGTTCTGAGGGAAGACTCGCTTTTCCATATCAAAGGGTTGGCATGATTAATGCTCTGCAGGAGTTGTCTTGTTGTCCTGAAGGGAAATATCTTAGTGGCCTTTCTTCCACCGTATGTGGCCTTCTCATGACCAGTTACAAGGATGATGGTGGGTGTATACTCGAGTCTTTTTGTCTCTTTATTTATTACTTTTAAGTTTTACCTGGTCATTTTCAATACTGGTTAAAACCGGGCAGTGTTGGATGATTTACAAGCACACTTTTAAACTTTAAATAAGATGATCTAGATATGCTTTTGGGAGACTTTAACTCTTGCGACCCATTTGATATGCTCCATATTAGCTTACAGTTTTTGATTGAGAAATGCTACATGTACAAACTAATTGCAAAGAGATTTCTACAAAATGACGTGGCATCTGTGATGGACTAATCACATAAGTTCCCCCTCTCTTTATTCGGTTCTTCATTTTCATTGTATTGATGTTACGTTCTTTTGAGACAAAAACAAGGCCCGAGTTGGCATATTGACTAGTAAATGGGTTAAAATTTTCACCTCTACATCATATGCATGAGTGACATGAGATTGACTTTGATTCCAGGTAATGAAGAAGTAAAGCTTGCATGCTTAACTGCTCTAGCATCTTGGGTAGCAAGATCAACAGATGCTATTGGGCCAGAGCTTGTTACATTTATTGGCTCAGGTCTCAAGGAGAAGGAATCGCTAAGAAGAGGTCATCTTAGATGCATACGAGTCATATGCAAAAATGCCGATGCAGTTTTACCTGTGCGAAACTAACCTATAAAAAGTCACTTTTTAGTACGTTTCTTTAAAACTGTCACTAAAGCTTTTTTGATGCTTGCCATCAGGTATCTTCTTTGCTTATGTCTCTTATCCAGCTAGTAAAAACTGGTTATACTAAAGCAGTTCAACGGTTGGATGGCATTTATGCATTACTCATTGTGGTGAAAATGGCAGCTGCTGATATTAAAGCAGGTACTTGTCAATCTACTTTTGATGTTTGGTTTTACTTATTTCATCTAAGGGCATTGGTTGGGAGAAATATAAGAAATGAAATGAAGTGGATGAAAGCTTTGGTTTTGTCATCAAATGTGTGAAATGTTTGAGAATTATTTTTTGCGTTTCTTTCACCTATATACCCTAAACTTCCTGAGAAACGTTTCATTTGTAAACAGTGGAATATCGTAACACACGTAGTTGCAATTTTTGAGAAACTATCCCCCCGCTCCCCTCCCCTCCCCGGTCCCATTTCTCTGTCTCTACCAGACAGGGGAAGCCACTTCTCAATGCTCTTATCTCTCCTAAACAAAACTGCCCTTAAAGTGTTCAGAATAGTAAGTTTTAAATGTTTTTTGCTGAAGATGAAACGGTGTCCAAGGAAAAGGTTTGGTCTTTGATTGCGCAGAATGAGCCTTCAGTTGTCCCTGTTGCTATGGTAATTTTATCTTCTTTGATTGTGTCTTTCTGATTTTTGTTTAGTGAACTTATGAAGGGAGGTACTAGCAAGTTCTGCTATTTAACAAAATGATACTTATATTCAATACATATTCAGTGAGAATTGGATGTTTTAATATATCTGTATTTGATATGCTATATATATATATTCCTAATCTAATCGCTATTTAGGCTTCCAAACTATCAGTCGAAGACTGTGAAACATGCGTCGACTTACTTGAGTCGCTCTTTGTGGATCATTCACACAGGTTTTTGGTTCTGCAAACTATTTGATCCTGTTAATCATATAGTTCTTTTATTATATTTACCAAGTTCTACAAATGTTCATAAACTTGTTATCTATGCTATAGGGTTTTGGACATTCTTCATGTGAAGTCACTCATGCAGGTGAAGTACTAACATAATTTCTATTCCTTTTCTTAGAGTTTGGTCACATGCTGATTTTCTATTTTGCAGCTTATTCTCACATTTCTGTGCCATTCAAGTTGGGATATACGCAAAGCAGCTTATGGCTGTACCAAGAGGATTCTATCTGCTGCTCCAAAGCTCTTTGAAGTTCTTCTAGCTGAATATTCCGAGTACCTCACTGTTGTTGGGGAAAAAGTTGTAGCAAAATCAAGGTAAAATCTTTATGAGTGAGCTCAGCTATACTATTGCCGGCAATTTTGATCCAATTTTATGTGAGTGAATGTGGGTTACATTGTATCTCTAACGTGTGAAACCGAAATGAATAGAAGTAGCTTTGCTAGAAATGCGTTAAATGTGGTCTAAAGTCGATCAAAGCATATTTTTATTGTGTAATACCTCCTAGTTTTTCTGCTAAAAATGTATTATTGATGATATACTATTATATGTGATCATATTGACACACTATTAGTTATAATGTACCAGACATAAAATCGTATTGTGGGTCAATACAGCCTGACTTGTACCAGAATTTTTCTGTTTTCACCCTCTAACTGATTGATAGACCTGTTCTTTTTGGTAGCTGATTCTGTTTTTTAGCTAGATCGTGAAGGTAACGTATTGCTATTGGTTAACATTTATGGCTTTTGTATTCTAATTTGATTTAGTTATATTTTGCTTTACAAGTATTGAGTAAGGCGGTTCATATTACAAATGCCAGTCTCTGTGTCGCTTGTTAACTGTGGGAGGTGAAATGGGATGTATCTTAATATACATTGATTTGATGATGTTATTTGCAGTGAGGCAGAAATTTCATTGGACACTCAAGTAGCTTTTGTGCCATCTGTGGAGGTTTTGGTTAAGGCTTTGATGGTAATTTCATCTGGTGTCTTGGCTGCTACACCTGTTTCCTGCATACGTCTGCTTATCTGCTCTCATCATCCATGCCTTGTTGGTACAGCAAAAAAAGATGCAGTTTGGAAGGTTAGTCAGCCCAATTTATGCCAATTTCAGTCCAAAGTGAGGTTTCTACATTGTGTTAAAGATGGCAGTTTTGACGCTTTACTCAAGTCTTAACGAGTCAAGTGTTGTTGAATACATCAAAATTGTACTTTTAGAGCTTACAGATTCATTAGTTTCTGTGATATTAAATTTTGATCATTAATGGAATAGGAAAGACTTTATATTAATATTCAAGACGTTAGTTTCTTATAGAAAAGGGCTTGAAATGAAGCTAGTCAACCCAAGCTGACCAAACTTGGTTTGACCTGCTTCCTGCTTGGCCATTCGCAACCTCACTTAATATTGTTAGTTGCTCGTCTTTTTAAATATTTAATATTCTCTTTCCATCAGAGACTGCAAAGGTGTCTGAGAGCAATTGGTTTTGATGCTGTTGAACATATAATGGCCGACGTCAGTAACTTGTGTCAGGTAATTTTAGCGTTTTTGGTTGTTGAATCTTTATCTGAAAAGTGCGCTTCAAGATTAAGGTTTGATAGTTGCATCAAATATAGAAAATCAAGTTCAAATTTGTTGAACAAAGAATACCATATGAAGTTTGTTGAACAAAGAATACCATATGAAGTGTCACATGTGTGGTTTATATTTTGATATCTTCATTGGCTATTATAATTTGAATCTTTGATTCTTAATTTACCCTTGTTATATCATTCATTGTCACTAACTTTTATTACAGAGTTTACTTGGACCCATGGGGTTGATGAGTATCAGGCCTCTGGAACAAGAAGCTGCTATACATGCTTTGTCAACCTTGATGACTATAACACCTGCGGAAACCTATGTTGAATTTGATAAGGTTAATGGCATATATCTATGTTTGGAAATTTTTATCAAGCATCAGACCTGTTACATTGTTTGACATTTAAATATTTACAGCACTTGAAAAGCTCTCCTGATCGGAGTGCGCACGATTTGCTATCAGAAAATGATGTTCAGGTTAGCTTGATACCTACGGGTATCACGATTTAACATATATCCACAACCTTATTGTTTGATTTTTGTGTACATAATATATTCCTGTTTTCATAAAAGATAATATACATCAAAGTTGCTTTTCAGCACTGCATTCTTGATACTCATATTTGCCCCCCTCCATTCTCACGTTTGCAGATTTTCCGTACCCCTGAAGGGATGCTATCCACTGAGCAAGGCGTTTATATTGCGGAGTCTGTAGCTTCTAATAACGTGAAACAGGCTAAAGGCCGTTTCAAGGCCTACGAGAACAATGACAGCATGGTGATTATCAATTGTTTGTTATTTCTCTTTTAATGTAGCGGCTGTTTGAATGTGCATTTTAAAATTGCATTATGATTAGTTATCTATGTTTAAAAGCAAAGACGATTTTGATGTTGAATCTCTGATTCTTTAAGGGTCAGGTATCTTTCCTTTTCGGCAATTAGTTATGTGTATTCGGCAATTAGTTATGTGTATTCGGCAATTAGTTATGTGTATTCTGCACAAAACTTTTCGGCAATAAGTTATCTATATACCTTTATTTTTCTTACCTAAGATCCAATTTTTAGTAATCTTTCTAAACTATATAATAGTTAGAGTTTACAATGACATGTCTAAAAAACTGTTATCAAATCATCTGTATAGTTGGTAAAATGAGATTGTGCTAGATCTATCTGAATACCCGAACAGTTTTGTAAAACCATTTTCTTGGTAATGTTTTCTATCAAAATACCAAGTAATTAGAATTTGTTAAACACCTGATGAGTTAGTTGAAACAGCAGAAGCGCATACAAGCCATGCAGTGCTATTCATTATAATTAATTGATATCACATAATCAGCTTCAAATGCATTTATAATCTCATGAGCAACATTAATGACAAAGGATTCATCTTGGTGGTTGCAGGACAATGGCAACTCCAATTCTTCTGGAAGGAGAGAAACTGCTGTTAAAGAGCGCGTCGCTGCCGGAAAAAAGGATACAGGGAAACCAACAAAAAAGCCTGGCATGTGCTTTTTATTCTGTCTTTCCCTCGCCCAATTACATATGTGAGCGTGATTGATTATTTTTTCTCTACTCTTTCTTTTGTCAATATAGATAAACAAAAGACATCAAAGGAGGAGGCACGTGATTTGCAGCTTCGGGAGGAAGCTGTTGTTCGTGAGAAGGTCACGAGCATACGGAAGAATCTTTCTATGTTACTGAAAGCTTTAGGAGAGATGGCTATTGCTAATCCTGTTTTCACACATAGTGAATTACCCTCGCTGGTTAGTATCCTTATATTATGTATATAGTATTTTGCTGCTTCCCTATATTAGTTCTAATTTCAAGCTACCTGTGATCACTTGGCAGGTTGCATTTGTTACCCCATTACTGCATTCACCCATAGTTGATGACGTGGCTTATGAAACTATGGTGAAGCTATCAAAATGTACAGCTCCTCCACTATCTAATTGGGGTTTAGATATTGCTACAGCCTTAAGGTTAATTGCGACTACCGAAGCTCATGTGTCGTGGGATCAACTTTCATCTCTTGATGATGGTGATCACGACAAATCTTCATCGAGTCTCTTTGAAAGAGTGATGTATGGCTTGTCGGTATCATGCAAATCTTACCCCATTCCAGTCGATTCTTTTAGTTTTGTTTTCCCGGTAATTGCTCTTATTACATGTATACTTGTATAGTCAATAGAAATTTACCATAACAATATTATAGGTGTTGTCTGAGTAGCCTACGGCTAGTTGGGTGGGTTGGTTAACATGCTTAAGATGGGTAATACTTTGTCATAGCTTAATATGGTTTGGTTGGACTGGAAACATTTACCTGTTTAGAAAATTTTTCATATGTTTTATAAAAGGAAGTGTATCAAATATGATTACAGAATACATATTCTTATGTTATTAATCTGCTGTGCCTAAGGTCATCAGCATCAGACGTACACATTAAATGACTTTTTACCTGCTTAACACCTTACAAATAAAACATAATCAACTCAACTCATGCTCAAATAAATGAGTTGAAAGTGACACCTCAATTTAGCATTATATCTTGCGTCTCTTCAAGGACTGATGTTTTTAATTGTTGCGTTGTTCTGAAAAGATACTGGAGAGAATACTGTCATCTCCTAAGAAGACACGACTTCATGATGATGTACTTCGCATACTATTTTTACATATGGATCCTATATTACCCCTTCCCAGGCTTCAAATGCTTTCAGTAAGTTTCCACTTCATCTGAATTATTCATATTATTATTATTCTGTTTCTTTATTTTGCATGGCATGTTTATATTCTGTGCTTTTTGGCAGGTTTTGTATCATGTGCTCGGTGCCATTCCTGCGTATCAAGGATCTGTTGCACCAGCATTGAATGAGTTGTGTCTTGGTTTGCGACCAGAAGAACTTGCACCGGTATGCTGCAGTTGAATTTTTGGAATATATGTTAGTTGCGCCATGCCAAGTATCTTGCTTAAGCTTTCTTCGCATTTTACATACAGGCGCTATCTGGTGTTTATGCGAAAGACGTTCATGTGAGAATGGCATGTTTAAATGCTGTAAAATGCATTCCAGCCGTATCTAGCCGCTCTGTTCCTCAGGATGTGGAAATTGCTACAAGCATTTGGATTGCCTTGCATGATCCCGAAAAGGTATCATCTATGTTATCTATAGCGGCACCATAGTGCTTAGCGGCCCTCATGCAAAATAGCGGTCAAGATAGCGGCCCCATTATCGGTGCTATAGCGGTCCAAATAGCGGTGCTACAGCGTTTTATATCTGTTACATTTTTTGGCCCAAACTTAAAGAAACTAATTTTTGCAAGTATTGACACTAAAGTTTAAAATATTAGAATTTTAAGCTTGACTTTTGATATTTCTGCTTGGACGAGAAATAAAGGCTTTGCAGCGAGCGGAGTTGTATATCAATTATAAGTATGTATTATCATATATATAAAAGTTGCATAATATTAAAATTACCGCTATCTCACTACTATACCACCATGATAACGGATATCTCAAGTATTGGTCCTTGACCGATATATGATTCTGGACCACTAGGGTATCATAGAAATAGAAAATTCAGTACTTTCATTTGTTTCTTTGCTTTATTTGGATTATGATACGTCGGTTTCAGTTACTACTGGTATTAGTGTTGCTTTTGTATAATATCTACCAACTTCTTATTCTATGTAATGCTTCTTTAATACTCAGTCAGTTGCCGAGGTGGCAGAGGATGTGTGGGATCGTTATGATCACGAGTTTGGGACCGATTATTCTGGACTCTTCAGGGCCCTTTCTCATGTTAATTATAATGTTCGAATAGCTGCCGCCGATGCATTGGCTGCCGTGTTAGATGAATACCCGGATACATTGCAGGTGACTAGTAGTCGTTATATGGGCCGTTTAAATATCTTATGACTGTTTTCCCTTACAGATACATGTATGTTCAGGAATCTTTGGCAACTTTGTTCTCTCTTTATATTCGTGATGGTGGTATTGGGGTGGACAACGTTGATTCTGGCTGGCTAGGCAGACAAGGAACTGCTTTAGCTTTGCATGCTGCTGCTGATGTCCTTCGAACAAAAGACCTTCCTGTTGTTATGACATTCTTGATATCTCGAGCACTGGTAATGTACTTTTTTGTAGTTTGTTTACTGTGTAGTAAATATTGGCGGGATAGCAGTTATCGGGGTTCCTCCTAAATCAAACTAGCGCTTAAAATAGCAGTCCTGCTATTATCGGTGATAATTACCGATCTGTCAAAATAGTGGCCAATCATCGGTCTAAGCCGCTATTCCGGATTTCATTTTTGGGCTCTGCATTAAACACAATATAATAAGACACTAATTTTTTAAATTTACCGTGAAACTAAAAGCCCAAACCCAATAAAGTCCACCCAATCTGATTAAATAACCCTATATAGATGGCTTGGTTGAAGTGGAAGATCTTGATGAACAATTAGATGGCTTGGTTATAGTGGACTTAATGGACGATTTTCAAGACTTATGATTCCTTTGTCATTTGTTTTACTCCTTTGGTCAAATTTTGATTCCCATTTACAGATAAATGGGTTGATTTTGGTTATGATCTATCTCTAAGGGGCCAAGGGCTAAATTAAAAAAAGTTTCACAGGAAGAAACGGGTCAATATGGTTAAAGTTGTCCAAATGTACTGTTAGGCATGAAACCTCTATATAATGAGTCATAAATGAATTATATTCTATTATTATTGAAATAATTGTATCTTTATAATTCTAACACTACTCGTATATATAAAGTCCAAATCTTTTCTGAATATCTGAATTACCTGTTTCATCTTATTACTCAACTCACTTGGCACTCTATTTTGCCAAAATGCTATTGCTTTTATCAAAGCAAAGCTATTTATTGTCTGCTTATATTTCTTATTTAGTTTCATGGTTCATGAGTTTGATATATATTATGTTAGATAGTTCGGATTAGAACCAATTGATCATAGATCAACTGGTACCGCCACCATGTGACCACATGGGCCCACAAGATGAAGACTGCAAGGTCATAGGTTCAAATTTTGCCAAAGGCAAGTGGAGAAATATATCTTGTGCTCCATGTGTAAAGATGGTGCTTTTCCGGGCATGAACATGGGACCAGGGGGTTTCCACCCATTTACCATGATAGTTTGGATTAAATGCATTCTTTTATTTATGTCATTTGATTTGCTTCTTTGGTTAAAACCCGATTCATTTGTCTTGTACATTATAAACACTAGCACACTGCTTTCTGTTTAAGATATTCTATTAAAGAAGGTAGTTTGACCACCTTGATTGGAACTTCTTTTGATGATTTCACTGCAGGCTGATACCAATGCCGATGTTCGTGGTAGAATGATCAATGCTGGTATCATGATCATTGACAAACATGGAAAAGATAACGTCTCACTGTTGTTTCCGATATTCGAAAACTACTTAAACAAGAAGGCCAGTGTATGTAGTAAATTTTTAATATTTCACATTTGTTGAAGATCTTTAAGTTGATTCTTGTACTTAAAAACATTTATTGTGCCAGACTGCTAGTTATTCATCATGCTTCTTATACAAAAAATATCTGATATGTACATCTTTTAGGCGTCGGATGAAGAAAAATATGATTTGGTACGTGAGGGTGTCGTCATCTTTACTGGAGCTCTAGCAAAGCATTTATCCAAGGTTTCATATCATTTCTTTAGTAATCTGTTAGAAATAATCGCAGAAGGGTTTTCTTATTAATTTGATTGGAACAGGATGATCCTAAGGTCCATACGGTTATAGAGAAGTTACTGGAGGTGCTAAACACTCCATCAGAAGCTGTCCAGAGGGCAGTCTCAAGTTGTCTGTCTCCATTAATGCAATCAAAGCAAGTATGGTTTATGAATGCCATCTTTTTTTATTAAATCATCTTGAAGTTTATTATTTTAGATGCAGCTTTTTTATTTTCCAACTATACTTCAGAGTGGAATTACATTTTCTGATGTTTTCTATCTGGTTAGGAAGATGCAATGTCACTTGTTACCAGGCTATTGGATCAGCTGATGAAGAGTGAGAAATATGGGGAGCGGCGAGGAGCAGCTTTTGGGCTTGCTGGGGTTATCAAAGGGTTTGGAATTTCTAGTTTGAAGAAATATGGTGTCGCCACAGTACTACGGGAAGGACTTGCAAATAGGTTTGTTCTTAAAAACCTCTCCAGCACCTTCCTTATGTTGTGTATCTTGTAACTCTTCTGTTCAAATCACAAAAAACAAACAACTTTTTAATAAGTGAATGAAAAAATTATGTTTATGAACTCTCGGGTTTTTCTTTGTATCTGCTCTTACAATTGTAATTTTATATATTTAGAAATTCTGCTAAATGCCGTGAAGGATCTTTGCTGGCGTTTGAATGCCTTTGTGAAAAGCTTGGGAAATTGTTTGAACCGTAAGTCAATTTATCATTCTGGTTCGAAACGATAAGTTTTCCAGTTTAATCAATTACTGTGGGTGATAACTGCCTGACAGGTATGTAATATACTTGTTACCATTGCTACTGGTTTCATTCTCTGATCAAGTCATTGCTGTCCGGGAAGCTGCTGAAGGTGCTGCTCGTGCTATGATGTCTCAACTTACTGCACAGGGAGTGAAGCTTGTCCTTCCATCACTTCTGAAGGTTTCTCTCTTTTTTATTATAGTCGTCAAATTCGACGTAATCAAGAGTCTTACAACATTAATAATCTCGTATATTATCATTGGTAATTTTTAATCCAAACGAACTTGATTATTGGGTACTGTAGAGATGTAACTCTAAACATAAACTGAAGTGTAATTGTTTCCTGCTGTCTGTGTTAGGAGAAATTGTCCGACACTTTCTCCATCTCATCACTATGTGGCTATTTGAAAATCTTATAACGCTTTATGGCTATTTGATATTTTCAGGGTCTTGAAGATAAAGCTTGGAGGACCAAGCAGAGTAGTGTTCAACTTCTTGGCTCTATGGCATATTGTGCTCCACAACAACTTTCTCAGTGCCTACCTAGGATTGTGCCAAAATTGACCGAGGTAATGTGAACATAAAACGTAATGTATGATGACTTGCATCAAAATGCTACCACTAATGTAAAACAGTGTTATACTTTACCAATAATCATCCAAGTAGTCCGAGAAAACCATTTTCTTCTTTTTTGCTTTTGTTCGACCCATTTTATTTATTAATTTTTTATATATAATTACATTAACTTTTTTGAGTTGTGAGAGAAAAAATAACTCAAATTGACCCATTGACTAGTAAATTGGAAAATTTTACAGCCTCTAATTTATCAGTCGAAATATATACATGTCTAAGCTATGATCTGATTGATTTCAGGTGCTAACGGATACCCATCCGAAAGTGCAATCTGCAGGGCAAACAGCGCTCCAGCAGGTCTCAGTATTTTTATTTTTTTTTAGAATTTTCTATTTTTGTTTCTATTATTATGGAAAGATTTAACTTGTTTTATGATATGTAGGTTGGTAGCGTGATAAAGAATCCAGAAATCGCATCCCTTGTCCCAACTCTTTTGCTGGGGCTTACAGACCCTAATGATCATACAAAGTATTCCCTTGATATTCTTCTTCAGGTAATAACTTCTTACTTTTAATAATTATGCTTAGCTTGGAAGCTTTACTTAAAATTGTGGGTGCTTATTAATGTGTTGCAGACAACTTTTATAAATTCAATTGATGCTCCTTCACTGGCCCTTTTGGTACCCATTGTTCATCGTGGATTAAGGGAGAGGGGCTCTGAAACAAAAAAGAAGGCTGCCCAAATAGCTGGCAATATGTGTTCGTTAGTCACTGATCCAACAGATATGCTTCCTTATATAGAATTGCTCCTTCCGGAAATTAAGAAGGTATGCTATGTATATTGTTTATGTTGTTTGAAAAAAATGCATACTATCTTTAAAGAACAGTGTTATCCTTGGCTGGGCAATATTACAGATTTTCCTATGCAGAAAGCCTTTTTAACTTATCCAGAAAGTTGAATTGTTATTGAAATAATAGCATTAATTAATTGTATCTATTGAAATAATAGCATTTAACAGCTTTTTGACAAAAGTGGTTCTTGTCTCTCAACCCAATCCACATCAAGATTAGCAAAATTGCCTATTTTGCCACCTCTAATATCTAGCGTCCTGTTCTTTTTAATGTTGATAGTTACTTTGTAGTTTACTACTTCATTTGTAACAGGTCTTAGTGGATCCAATTCCTGAGGTTCGGTCTGTAGCAGCCAGAGCCGTTGGTTCTCTGATAAGAGGAATGGGCGAAGAGAATTTCCCAGATCTTGTCCCGTGGTTGCTTGAAACGCTCAAGTCTGATGGTAGTAATGTTGAACGCTCTGGTGCTGCACAAGGATTGAGTGAGGTCAGAAACTTTTAAAAAAAGAATTTTACTCCCAAGGGTTTTTTTGTTAATTATAATATCTGGTGTTAGTGTGTCACTCACTCATATCTAATTATATTAAGAAGCTTTATTGGTTATTTTATTCTATATTTTATGCACTTCTGTATGAGCTATAAATATTAGAAGTAGAATTTAGTATTATTACTCTAGACAATTGTATTGGAACCTTGTTTATTCATTAGAACAATAATTAAATACATCCTCACTCTTTGTAGGTTGTGGCTGCTCTTGGAACTATATATTTCGAGCACCTTCTTCCTGATATCATCCGGAACTGCTCTCATCAAAAAGCATCCGTACGTGATGGTTATCTGACACTTTTCAAGGTGAGCCAGTTTGTTCACTTAATTATGTTTTAACTAATTTTATCTTTTGTAGATAATTAATTGTTGCTTCTTGTCATCTTGCATAATAGTGTTTGTTTTTGTAATTATAAGGTTCTTTCTTTTGTAGTATCTGCCAAAATCACTAGGCGTACAGTTCCAAAACTACTTGCAGCAAGTGCTACCGTCCATCTTAGATGGTAAGTAAAAGTGTTGCTCGGTCTAAGTCTTGGTTGTTATGTTTCTAATATACTTATAATACATTTGATTTAGAAAGTTTTTCGCACATTGGGGGATGTAATCAATTATTCTAACACACATGTGTCATCAGGTCTTGCAGATGAAAATGAGTCTGTGCGTGAAGCTGCACTTGGAGCTGGGCACATACTGGTGGAACATTATGCTATATCGTAAGTTGTTCTAGGATGATATTAGAATTTCAAGTTTTTTTTTTTCTGATGCCAGTCACTTTCTTTCTTTATTAACCTAGTGCCAAGTAGATGATGTTATTTAAGGGTATTTCATGTTACATGAATCGAGTGTTCTAACTGTTTTGTACCATGAGACTTTCTCTTTGCTTATGGTCTTCTTTGTTTCTATGATAGGTCTCTGCCTTTGCTTCTTCCGGCTGTAGAAGACGGTATATTTAATGATAATTGGCGTATACGTCAAAGTTCTGTAGAACTTTTGGGTGACCTCTTATTTAAGGTACAAGCTACTCATTAAAGATGCCAATTTCAGCTTATTCGCCATAATTTGTACTGACCTGGGTGATACAATGGGTCACATTGGCAAATTTCAACGGGTTAAAGTGTAATGTGTCTATCGTGTTGAAGAGCATAAAAGCAACATATTTTGTATAAATATTCTTACAACCGCTTAACCTAAAACTAGATTAATTGTATCACAGTATAGTTTATGTTGTATATATTAAATTATTGTCTGTTTATATAAGTTCAAAAAGAAGGGATACAAAATGTGATGGGCTTACAGTTCTGACAAACCCCTATCAAAATTGACTACTCTGATCCAAACTTGTTTTATTGACTTGCTACTCAAGCCTTCTGAACCGCCTATCACATCCGGACTCATCTTTGCATTTGCAATTTCCAGAACGTATTATTCATGTTTGGTAACGTGTTTCATCCAGGTTGCTGGGACTTCTGGAAAAGCGCTTCTCGAGGGTGGTAGTGATGATGAAGGTGCTAGTACTGAAGCACAAGGACGTGCAATCATTGAGGTACTTGGAAAAGAGAAGCGCAATGAAGTGCTTGCTGCACTCTATATGGTCCGTACAGATGTCAGCCTTTCAGTTCGACAGGTATGATATTATTGGCTGATATGATTTGTAGAGGTAGCGAAAAGGGTGGGTTCGTAGCTATCCGAAATAGGTTAGGTCAACTAGAAGCATGTTTTGCAAAAAGTTGGCTGTGGACAATAACATTCTAGTGCCTCAAAAGTATAATTACTGATGCCATAATAATATCAATAATAATATTAATCTATTTCTTTGGAATGAAATGATTTAAATACATTTTGAGGGACTTTCAACCTGTTTGACCCATTTTTCCAAGCTTCTTAGGTATATTCACTAGTCAATCTGCTGCAGAAAAAAACATGATACGGAGAGGGATATGCAACTGGCTCAGAATTGCTACTTTTAGTTATATGTTTAAATATCTCTTTTTAAGTGGTTCGATATGTAATTTTACTTGTTTCTTATGTAGGCTGCCTTACATGTGTGGAAGACTATAGTTGTAAATACTCCTAAAACCTTAAAGGAGATAATGCCAGTTTTGATGAATACCCTTATCACTTCTCTTGCCTCACCATCCTCTGAAAGACGACAGGTATAGTTTTGGTGTTTTGGTCATATTCTACACATGCTATCCATCTATAATTCCAAACTAAAGTTTTGCTTATTATCTTAAGGCTGCTGGGCGTGCTTTGGGTGAGCTTGTTAGGAAGCTCGGTGAGAGAGTTCTTCCCTTGGTTATTCCTATATTATCTAAAGGCTTGAAGGACCCCGAATCTAGCAGAAGACAGGTATCTTTTATTCTTTACCGATGCCTCAGTTATGGTAATCTTATATCTCTTCAGTATAATTATGTTATTTTAATGTCTTCCAATTTGTTGCAGGGTGTCTGCATTGGTCTAAGTGAAGTGATGGCTAGTGCTGGCAGGAGCCAGTTAATAAGTTATATGGATTTGCTTATCCCTACCATCCGTACTGCTCTTTGTGATAGGTATTCTTATGTTTGTTAATTCTTCTCTATTAGTTTTATGTATCATCTATATAAAATTTGTTATCATTTGGGATTATCGATTTCTTTCTTTTACAGCACAGTCGAGGTTCGGGAATCTGCAGGGGTTGCGTTTAGTACTCTGTATAAGGTAGTCTGAGCATGATTTTACTCTTACTTTTCCATGATTTTGTACTGTTTATTATGCTAATTATGTCTGTGTAGAGTGCTGGAATGCAAGCAATTGATGAAATTGTTCCAACTCTTCTCCATGCTTTGGAAGATGATGATATGGCGGATACTGCCCTTGATGGTCTAAAACAAATATTGAGGTACTAAGAAACACATATTATGTGGCTGCTGATTGTTACTTTCTTCATAGTTCTCTCTGCAACTCTTGAACGAGTACTAATGAGAAATTTCCATATTGACAGTGTCAGGACCGTGGCTGTGTTGCCTCACATATTGCCGAAGCTTGTTCATCTTCCTCTCTCGTATGTAGCTTATAATCTAAGTTTCCTTTGTTATTTAGACAT
>JANDBE010000015.1:3673887-3683889 GCA_024320915.1 Erigeron philadelphicus
GTACAAAAGTAGTGCTACACCTACAGTGCTGGGATATACGAGTCTTCAAAATGGTGATCTTTATCTCAAAAACTATTTAACCAGCCTATGATAGGTATATCCAACTGTCTGATAGCATTTTTCCATGTGGATATTATGGACTGTCTGAAATTAAGTGCTAGTCTGGCTAACTTAACTTCAGATGGTGTCATTTCCATGAAGTTTATCATGCATTGATGCTAACTGTTAATAAAAACATTATATTCAGTGCATTCAATGCACATGCTCTTGGAGCAGTTGCAGAGGTTGCGGGTGCCGGTTTAAATGTCCATCTTTCAACAGTTCTTCCTGCCTTGCTCTCTGCAATGGGGGACGATGATCATGTGGTATGCTGTTTTTCCCATTTCCTTTTTTTTATAGCGTGTGTGTTCATCTATATGCATTTTGTACTACTTCTCCGTTAGTGATCATGATTCAAGGTGATTGTTTCAACCCATCTTAGAAAGAGTTGGTTCAGATGAAACATCTTGTATTAAGTGGAACATGTGAAGCCCTTAATTTTCTCTCCAAAAATAGATTTTGTTCTTGCAAAGAACATAGCGTTTTGTAAGCATGCTTGATACAGCAGTTATTTATGAAGCTCTAGAAAAGGAGTGAAAAGTGTTTTGAAAGTCAAAATCATTTGAATGTAACTCCCAAACCTGTTGGTACCCAGCCTATATGCAATCTCTAATCTTGGTACTTTCTTACATGCTAATTTTTCTTTTTCTGCAATGTAGGATGTCCAGAACCTTGCCAAGAAGGCTGCAGAAATCGTGGTGCTGGTCATTGATGAGGAGGGAATTGAGTATTTGATATCAGAACTTTTGAAGGGGGTTGGGGATAACCAAGTAAAAGCTTCTAAAAAAAATCTCTCTTTCTCTCTCTCACACACCCCCACACTCACACAGACATATGTGTGTGTATATGTTTATTTTGTATGTGCTTATACACACACACACACATATCTCACTTATACTTTTCTTTTTTGCAGGCTTCAACTAGGCGCAGTTCTGCATATTTAATTGGATATTTTTTCAAAAACAGTAAATTGTATCTGGTGGATGAAGCTCCGAATATGATATCTACCCTTATCATTTTACTAAGTGACGCAGACTCTGCTACTGTATTGGTAATTTTTGTTTCAACTTACTTTTAGTTACTATCTACCTTCAGTGTCTTAATATTTTTATAACAGGCTGCCTGGGAAGCACTGTCGAGAGTTGTTGGTTCAGTTCCTAAAGAAGTTCTCCCATCATATATCAAGTTAGTTCGGGATGCTGTATCCACATCTAGAGACAAGGAACGTAGAAAGAAAAAGGTGAAATTATGTTTTACATGTGAATACAACTTGCAGTTGTACGTTGAAGGTAGCTAAATGGACGGGTGGATAATGGGATAATACTGTTGTCTTGGCAGGTAGTCTTTTAATGCAGGACAAGACTTTTGGTTGACCCAAAACACTGTCATCAACTATTCAAATGTATTTAGTGTTTAGTCAATCTACTAATAACCTTACCTTTTAAAGATGGTTCACAAGTCTTTTCTTGTTTTACGGGTTTTGATCTGCTCCAGACTTTCCCTTATTCACCACCTCTGTTTTTCAGTGATGCAGAATTTTACGTAACATATTATTAAGAATTTCTTGATTTTGTTATTATACGTCATGCTTGTAACACAAATTATTTGCTGATGAACATACAGGGAGGGCCAATTGTCATACCCGGGTTATGTCTTCCAAAAGCTCTTCAACCGTTGCTTCCTATATATCTTCAGGTACCTTTTTTATTGCCCCGTGTAAGCTTAGTCAGAAATTTAACTATGCAAAAATTCAAAGCCAAATAAAACATCAAATTACTTACGAATTGTTAAAAAGGTCAACTACAAAACTACATGTACTGTACACTTCTTAGATGCTACAAAAGTCAGAGATATTTATTTGGTAAAAGGTAATCAAATCTTGATAAAAAAAAAATTGTATTGTTTATGATAGGAAAAATTTTCTATCTATGTCAATATGTAACACATTTCTTTATGATTAATGTTTTGGGGTTTATAAAGGCTTGTCTGATATTATTTTTATTTTTATTTCTAACGGTAAACTAATCTACTCCTATTCTTAAATTACACGAATGCCTAAGATAAAACTCATGACTCTCGAAAACCCCCCAGTAATCCACCCCTGCAAATGTAGGAAGTGAGACTCGAACCCTGGTGGAATACCCCAAGGTCAAAGACCTTACTAATGGGCCACCAACCCCAAAGCCTTACTTGATATAAATTGCTTATTAGGTAAATAATGATTTGTTTTTTTAACCTCAGGGCTTAATAAGTGGGTCAGCAGAATTGAGAGAACAGGCTGCCCAGGGTCTTGGAGAGTTAATTGAAGTAACAAGTGAAAAGGCACTGAAAGAGTTTGTTATCCCTATTACAGGGTATGTAACATGCTGAAATTGCTGTTTATTAATGCAGTAATATGATTTAGAAAATAGTAATACGTTTCTGTCATATAATTTAGTTTAATAGGCTGCAAACCTGAAGCCTGTTAAGCATCTTAAATACACTGTATGCTACATCCTACGTATTTGACCCTTTCCGAATGTCTAAAGTTTTTCACAAGGATTTGTGCTCTCATAGGAAAGTTGTCTTGTTATTGGGTTTGTTATAATCGTTATGGGTATAATAGCATTATCATCATTATTCTTCTCTGCATTTTTATGTTTTTGATGCAAGTGCTATACTTTAATCTCTCCAGGCCCCTGATTAGAATTATTGGTGATCGATTCCCATGGCAAGTAAAAAGTGCTATTCTTTCAACATTGACCATCATAATAGGAAAAGGTGGTATGGCACTGAAACCTTTTCTTCCACAGCTACAAACTACCTTCGTCAAATGTTTACAGGACAGCACAAGGTAATTTAATATGATTCAATAAATTATTTCATTGCTTGTGGTTTACTAATTTAACTATGTGGATAACAATACAGGACCGTTCGTTCAAGCGCTGCCTCGGCCCTTGGGAAACTTAGTGCATTAAGTACCAGGGTTGATCCTCTAGTTGGTGATCTCCTATCCAACTTGCAGGTTATGTGTGTGTGTGTGTGTGTGTGTACTATGTTTCTAGTGTTGTGTTGTCATGGTAACAGATCGTAAGGAGTTTTGGTCTGTCTAACGTTCATATATCGTATTAACAGGCATCAGATGGTGGGGTGCGTGAGGCAATATTGGCTGCTTTGAAAGGTGTTGTTAAGTATGCCGGAAAGAGTGTTAGTGCTCCTGTTAAGACACGTCTTTATGATCTTTTGAAGGAGTTTATATATAATGATGATGACCAAATAAGATGTTCTTCAGCAAGAATTATGGGCATCATATCCGAGGTTTGTTTTAGTTGTGCAACTTATCTTATCCCATGGTTGCCTTCTGTTTGTTACAAGAAAAGGGATAGTCGGACAGGTTTGGTAATGGTTCTAAGGTCAGGTGAAAACTGAATACTTTTACAGTTTTACCTAGAAACTTCTCTCCGAGAAAGTGTTGTCAACTATGGCTACAACATTCTAAGCTATCTTTTCATGCTACTACCTGCATGACCGTTACAATATCTGTTTCTTTATTGTTGATTGGTTTTAGTGGTCCTCTAATATCTATTTTCAATGGTATATATGCAGCATTTGGAAGGTTATCAAATATCTGAATTACTTGAGGAACTTCCGAATAATACTTCATCATCTAGCTGGTCTGCCAGGCATGGCTCACTTCTTACCATCTCATCAATGCTAAGACACATTCCTACGATGATATTAGCATCTCCGTCATTCACAATGGTTGCTGACTGCCTCAAAAATAGCTTGAAGGATGAGAAGGTTTTGCCAAGTTTCTGTCATCATATAGAGGTGGCACAATAAGCGGGTTGGGTAATGTGTCAGAGAGGTTCATTTTCTAGTATGAACAGACAAATTGGGCTAGGTTGTGGCAAAGTATTATGTGTTAAATTATCTAGGAATTTATATGCATTAAAACGTTACTTTAGACAATTGAATATTTATTTTCTTTTGAAGCTAGTTTTACCTGTTATAGATTATAAAAAAAAGAACTAAATGAATCAGTTTCAACATAATGGATCAAAACTGTCACCTCTACTCATTGTTCAATGCGTCTTTTCTGGAACTAGGTTTTCTAAATATATTCTTATGCAGTTCCCTGTTCGTGAAACATCAACTAAAGCATTAGGAAGGCTACTCCTTCATCAAGTTCAAAAAGATCCTTCCAACTCAAATGCACACAAGGCCACGGTTGTGTCAATTGCATCTGCCATGCAGGATGATTCCAGTGAAGTCAGGAGGAGGGCACTATATGCACTTAAAGCAGTGGCAAAAGTAATTCAGAATTTAGCTCTCTTGTATTTTCTTGATTTAAGGCTGGATTTGTTATACTCAAACATGAGTTGACATTAACGTTTTATTGCAGACAAATGCTTCAGTGATTATGATCCATGTTACGGTATATGGTCCTATGCTTGCCGAATGTTTAAAGGATGGAAGTACACCCGTGCGACTTGCTGCTGAAAGATGTGCTTTGCATGCCCTTCAGTTAACAAAAGGTACAGTGAACAGTCTCCAACCACCTGCACTGTCTAGCATTTATCTGTTATTTGTTCTATATCTTCCATATGGCCCGTTCCTCTCTGTGCTATTTTATATGGCCCATTTGGAATTGAACATTAACCGATTTGACTCTTTCATAATAAGAAGAGTCAATTGCCACGTATAGGTAGGGGATGCATGGTTAAACGGCAGTACTTTGTTGTTCCCTGCTTTTTTGTTTCTGATATATCTTACGAATTTCAGGGACAGAAAATGTTCAAGCTGCTCAAAAGTTTATTACCGGTTTAGATGCAAGACGGATATCAAAGCTTTCTGAATACAGGTACTGTGTAATTAGATTTGCATCATAACAATGGGTTAATTCAACCTTTTCATTTTATATATACTTTATTGTGTTTGTCCATTTAGACAATTTATATCCAATACCCTTAGGTACCTAGAAATTTACGTTTAAATAGGTAACTTGTTTTTTACATGGTTTTTTACTATCTAGAATTACGAGTTACATGATCAGTTGATCACACACCAAAAAAAGATATATTTTTGGTTATTATTGCTCAGTTATTTTGCCCTTTCCAATGAGGGATGTTGAACTACATATTTTAAGTCGGGCTGTAATTATGGTTGTAAAGAAACCGAACAAACTCGTACGAGACATTGTTCATGTACCTTCGTATACTTTACTAATGGTTTACGAAAAAGTAGCCAAAAATATAGGACTGTGTTAATGTTCTAGGAAAATTAACAAATATATAGGTAGAAACATTACAATGAAAATCAAACAATAAATGCTTAAACATAAACACACAAGCGTTTATGAACAAACTATTAAATGTTCACGTATATTGAGAGCTATGTTCCTATTCGTTCTTTTAGCTAAAGAATGGATTCTCTTTGTTCATGTTAGTTCATCTACAGGCTTAGCTGTAATGATGAAATTTAAAGTTTCGTCGCTAAGTCGGAATTTCAAATAATGCAAGGCTGGTACAGAAAAAATGGTAATAAAAAGTAGGTTTTGAGTCGGGCCAATGTGAAGTAAAAAATCACTGTACAACATTGTTTAGTTGAAGCTGTAGACGGCTTTGTGGGGTCAAGAACCGCACACGTAGTTGGATCCGGACCTGGATGAACAATCAGTTGCTTTGTCTTACTTTTCTTATATTTTTATTGTTAATTTTCTTTATATTATCATTCCAACTTTTTTCTGTGTTAAATGTGTGCAGTGATGATAGTGATGACAGTGAAGATGACTCGGCAAGTGGTTGATAAGTTGTCAATATGTATGTAGATTCAACGTTTTTGGTGTTCATCTATAGCATACTTGTTCTTCAGAGGCTCACACATAGGCTTTTACTGTCTACATTTTTGTACCCGTAGAAAAAGTTAAATGCATTTATTTATAGAATACACATAAAATACCCATTTTTGAGGATTGGGTTCTCTTTTCTGCATCATATATAGGGTCGTTTGTACTCAGGAGTTGTAATTTTGACATTTTGGATTTTAACTTTACGATCAATGAAGAGCTGAAAGGGTTTTGTACTTGTGTAAGTAAAATCAGTCTCTTGATGAAATATTAGTCTCATTTTTCTATTGCGCTTTTCTGTCTGCCTGTTTATGGCATGATCTTTCACACCAAATTTATGTTCTTTAAAACTGTCGGTCATCATTGACCCATCTATCTTGTATGCATCGACCGAGTTCATAAGACTTGATCTTAATATCAACAAGAGAATTGATAAAGAAACCTGATATAAATGGGAAATGATATTCCTACAACATATTTTTGCCATCTACAACAATACATGCATCATACAGTTGCATTCTGTGCATAAAAATCTATACATTAGTTGTAGATGGTAAATTTATGTTGTAGAAATATCACTTCCCGATATAAATAAGCTAAAAAGAAGCCAAACTATTCTGGTTACATCTGGCCTGACGATGTACCCCTCCGAGCAACCATTAAATAAAGACTTTTTACAAAGGATATCTATCGACGAAGCACGTTACTAAACGGAGTCATTAAGTGATACGATTAAATCTCTTTTAAAGATAAAACATTATCAAATTATCTAAAAACCCGGAAGGTATAAAGATATATCCTAAAGCTAATCAAATCGGATATCAATAATGAATCGGTAAGTGCTATGGAGAAGAAGTATGGATAAATCCCAAAGACTCTTCTAAAAAGATCCTTCTCCACAAAGGAGAAGGAATTCCATATAAATACGGGATGAGCCATTCATATTTCATCATCATACATTCCTCCAAAAAACCATAATAATCACGATTAGCTAATCGTGAACCACACGAACCCTAAAGTTGGATCTTAATTCGACGATCACCATTAAACATTCACCTTCGATCGGCGTAAAGGTATCAATACCTACCTGCGGGGAATCGCCAACAACCCTAAGAAAAACCTCTTGGTTTTTCCTTAAACGACTTTCAACTCAATAAACCATCGGCGCGGTTTGGTGCACAATCATTTGGCGCCATCCGTGGGACCTCAACAACAAAGAGAGACTCACTATCATACCACTACCCCGATTCACCACAACCATGTCGAATGTTGGCAAGAATAACACAGGAGCTTCTCGTACCGAGACAAAAACTTTTGAACTTATGATCTTCCAAGAAATTACCTTCGGAATAAATCAACCTTTCCCATTGAAGGAGTTATCGTCCCCTATGTTCGTTAGTCCTGCTGATAGGGTATCTCGAAGACCTGAAGCAGACCGTTTGAATTCGACCCCAAAGGGAAAAGAAGTGTTCCAGGAGAAAAGTCAGCAGCGAAAAACATCTTCAGGAAGTTTGGAGGCGATAGACGAAAAACAGCTCATGGAAAGCCTAGGGTTGTTAAGAGAAGCCCTTAAGTACCTAAACAAGCGAAAAGCAATACAGGGGATGGCCCGAGCCTTGGATTTCGAAGGACAGAAGGATGAAGTCTACAAAACCCCAGGAACGTCATTTGAAGATAAAGTGTCAGAAAGTAAGAAGTATGTGCCGCATACCCCGAACCACCTTCGGAGAGCTCAAGGAAGAACATCGACTAGTCCAAACGAAAAGGATGGATTAATGCGCTTCGAAGACCATCAAGGGGTACCTTCGTTGCCCTACGGGTACGAGCCAATAACTCCTCCATGGTATACCAGTCCTCTGCATGGGATTCCTGGAGGATACCCCACTTATACAACAGGCACCACCACGCTATATCCATCATGGTGCCCTTACCCTGGAAACAATTTGGCACTACAAACCTCTCTCCACAAGTTACTCCAAAGACTACTCCGGCAACAAGGGAGCAACTCTCTCCTATTGAAGTCGGAAAAGAAGAATCGCCATTAGCTGAATGGATACAGAAATATCCCATACATCATGACATGAAATATCCAGCAACAATTGAACCTTACGAAAGGAAAGGTAATCTAGCATACTTCATGCAAGAGTTCGCGTGGATAGCCATCGTGTATCAATGAAATGACCCAGTATCATGCAAGGCATTTGAGTGGGTACTCAAGGGGGACACAAAAGAATGGTTCTACAACCTCCCAAAGGCTTCGATTTCTTGCTTTTCAGATCTTATAGAAAAGTTCAAGCTGCACTTCGGAAGAGGGGAATCCCAAGTGCGATCTTGCATCGAAGTCCACAGCATAAAGCAAGAAGTAGGTGAGGATACGAGGAGTTATGTAGCAAGATACAGTAAGGAAACCCAGAAGATGCCCATGCTACCAGAGACACTTAGAATCTCTGGCTTCGTCCATGGATTCCGAAGCCCACTGATGGCCAAATATTTGACCAAGAGGCTTCCGAAGACATATACAGAGGTACGAACCAAAGCACAAGAATGGCTAGATAGCCAATACATCTTGAAAGAAAGAGTCAAAGCTGAGAAATATCTCTGTCAAGGGACGCCAAAAAGTATAAAGCAAAGCATCCAATCACCCAAGAAAAGCTGGAGCGAAAGTTGGTTTAGGGGAGAAAAAAGTATTCCACAGGGCCATATAAACACGACCGAACTATCTCCCCACCTTGGTCAGAAAGCAAACAAAGTATTTTTTGAAGAATAAAAAACAGTGAAGATGTTAACAAGGTTAAAAAAGTTCCAGAGGAGAATCAAGCAAAGGATAAAGGCAAAAGGATGCTGATAGAAGACGAATCAAGAAAAGCCAAGGGCCCAATGGATGGAATAACAAGCACTCCCAGGCCCAAGGGAATTGTCATTAGAGAAAGAATAGAGCATGAAGAGGGAGGAAAACCACCTAACTCCCATAAAGCAGGCTGAAGAAACGTTCTTCTAAACCACCGACCAATTAAGGGTAACCCAGAAAACACTCATCAGATAGTGAATGTTAATAAGTTGCCCTCTTAGGTTTAATAAAGTGTCTTCGTTCTTAGGAATTTATGTAATCACTATAGTGATTTATAAAATATTATCTTTTATGATGATCTTATCTTCTATTACGAAGGGTCGCTCCCTATCGTTCTATCGATCTTATCGCATGCATATAGAGACATGTTGAACAGGCTAAAAAATGCGTGATGAGGGACGCCTACACAGCATAAAGCCTATAAATTGTGAATAAAAGATTAATATCTATCACAATAAGACATGCATTAATAAAAAAACAGAAGACATGGGATAAATGAAGGTGGCAACCCTCGATACCATGCAAAACATATTTGGATAGTAAAAATAGGGAATTACGAAGGGAGACCCTTCGTAAACACACAAGATATCTTAAGTAAACTCCATCGAGGTTACAACCTGAAGTTAGCAAAGACCTGCAGATAAGGTTCAAAAGGGGCAAGCAAATTACAAAAGAGCAATCACCCTTAAGCTAAGATCAATAACAGATAAAATTTTAAAACACTGTTCAAAATAAGCAGACCAATAAGGATGGCCAACACAAACCACCCACTAATTAAAACATGAAAATATTGTTTAAGACAGGCACACATGCCAGAATTTTTATCTGACAGAACTTCAAACATCCGAAGCATCTTCAGGTTGAGCTTGGGAAGTGTCAACACCGGAAACGACAAGATCAGTGGTCGGCACAGAAGTACGAGGAGTCTTCTCTGGCTGGATGTTAAGGAGCGATTCAAACGATGCCATGGGGTCTGCAGTAAGTTTTTTGACAAAGGGGAACTCGGCACTTCAATAATTGTCTATTGTTGCATTGATGGCATCTGCAGTATTTTCCTTGTACTCGGAGCGGGTGGACAAATCGATTAAACATTCCTCGCTTAGTCCACAAAGCACCGAAGCCCTTTCATCATCCCTATTTGCAGAGATAAGCTCTGCCAGCAGTCTCCCAAACTCCTCACTATCAACCAAGCTACGGATCGCGAAAGGAATCACCTCAGACACCAGAC
>JANDBE010000015.1:3698965-3712552 GCA_024320915.1 Erigeron philadelphicus
CGGAGGTCGGCCGATAATAAACCGAGAACCGACATTTACAACATTGCTTAATATTGACCAAAATAGAATAAATAACCTAGCTAGGGTAATGATCAATACTCCTAATTGGTTAGCCTAAAAATCCTCCTAATTAATAGGATCGTGACATGTGGAAAATCAAGGGGTGAGATTAAGAAAAAGAATAAGTGGATTACATGTGTTAACAAGTAGATGTATTAGGAGGATTTTTAAGAGGATTGGTTAAGAAGATTTATTATTTTCCTAATATTCAAGAGGCTACAGTCTTTTGTTACGCTAAACTTGGAATTTTTTTAATACGAGTTTGACGGAAGTCTCCGTATCGTATCGTAATTTTCATTATGTATAATACTTTACCGAGATAAACTCAATACCAAAAAAGGAAAAATATATATAAAATAATAATTAAAAAGGGAAGTATAAAATGTAATTTAGTTCATTTCTAATTTAAAAAAAAAAAAAACAAAAATAGTTTTCCATTTTATGATGAAAACTTTAAAAATGCGTTTAAAAACTTTATACTTAATTAAGTGGGGGTGGGGTGAGGCAAAAGGTGACAGAGTTGGGATGTAAGAAGAGAGTGGATATAATTTGTTATTTTTAAAATTCAAAAAATAAAAAGTGAAAAATAAAAAAAAGTGTTTTTTTAATTTTCTATAGAAAAGTAAAAAGTATTTACATGTTATTAAAAAACTTAAATTATAATTTTATTACTCTTTTTATTTTTCATATTTCTTTTTATTTATTTTTTTAAAAAGAAAAGAAAAACAAGGGTGTTGATTAACTCAAATCGAGGGGGACTACATTTGCAATTTATATCTTTCAGCCCGCCTGTCCGCTCACTCAAATTCCCTCTCATTTGCCCCCTTTTTTATTTCATTCTCCCCCAAACTATTCACTGCCGATTTGTACAACTCAAATCCAAAATCTTTGAAACTTTAATTTCATTTCAATCAGTTTATACAGCCAGGTATATCTCTCCTCAATTTTCTTTCTTTCATTATATAATAATACTTTCTTGTAAGTATAAATATATAAATATATATAGGTTTTTGTTAAATCTCAGCAATTTTTTGTTCAATCTATATTTTAGAATTATGCATTTAGTTATTTGTAGTCTTTCTTATTATTACTAAAGTTATTGTCTTCATTGTTCCGAAAATTAAATCTGTATTTTTTTTTTCTTTCTAAAATACCTTTATTTGAAAACCTTAAATGACTAATTATTTAAAAACTGACTGCAGTGACATATAGTTTTAGGCATTAATTTGATTATTTTTATATAAAAGAAAAAGAAAAAAGAATTTCAATTTTTTCTTTTTATGTGAGAGAGGCTATGTAACATTTTTATTGGACGCGGAAAGAAGTGACATGCCGTATTTAGATTACGCGTATCTGGTTGGTGTTTCTTTTTGAAAGGTGTAAGTTTGAAATAAGATTGGCGACAATGGTTGATAAGTTTATAGTTTTAGATGACCTTTTTAAGTTTTCACATTAGGCGGACGGTATTTAGGATTTGTGTTTTCAAAACAATATTGTGTTTGAGAGACAATTTGATTTAGATAAAACGCAGACAATCACTTTTAAATGGTTTGTCGAATACTAGCCTAGGTCTATTTTCCGTTATGCATAATGAGATTATCTTTCTTTAAACACAATCCCAAAAGACACTCTCGAAATATTCATTAATTGGTCAATAACTGTGGACAATTTGCTGCTATTCAGACTACCAGACTTGTACGCTGGCAGAATCGAAGAGAAAATGTGTGTTTGTTTATAGGCCTTTGGTATGCCTTTGATGTGGGTTGTGCTGTTTATATGATTATATGGGTGGAAAAAGTAATGGATGTTCGGTTACAAGATTATGAAATGCAAAGCTCAGATAGTTGAATTCTGCCATTTTTTAATGATAGGACCATTGTCTTAAAGTTGCGAGTAAAAATTAAATCACTAACCATATGATTGAACTTTATGCTGTTCTCATCACTAGGTTGCTAATCTGTCTGTCTTTTACATGCTTTTGTCTACTTGAATAATATGCTTGTTTTGAATAGACTGCAATGAAATTTATGTTCCCGCCAATGCACTTTCATAGTGTTGCACACGCCTTCTTTTTACCTTTTTAATGAGATGATTATGTTTATAGATTTTTTAGATTCTTATCCGTTTTTACTTTACTGTTGTTCTTATAGTCATGGATCAAAAACCAGAGGGTGAACAGACTGGCATAGACTCAGCATGTCAAAGCGTTTTACCCGTGGATGACAAATCATCCTTAGAATCTTCCACACCAGTAAAAAAACTGCATATCCATGGAATGCAACATCTAGATGCTTGCCTTGTCACTCCGACACCTGAGAAGACTGAGGAGACTGTAAACATGAGGGGCAGAAAGGAAACTGCTGAACTCCCAGAAAAGTGAGTTGCTCTCCAAACACAAAACTACTGTGTCTCAAAACGGTTAAATTTGTGTACATCCCGGCCTCGGTTGCCCATTAAACAACTATGTTGAAAGCTTTTTTTATTTTTTTATTTTTATGAAGTAATACATGTCATACATATGACCAAAAAAAGTGTATGCTCTTAATAATAGTTTGATTATTTGAAAGATATGATAACAGAGCTTGTAGCGTTAAGTGAAAATACACTTCAGACCAACTTTGACCTGTATTTCTTTATTGGTAAACGGCGGCTTATGACTCTGCTAAGATATTTTTTTTCTTCTTGTTTGACCTGTTAGAGTTAAAAATTTGAATATAGTCTCCATCGACCAATATATAGTTATATGGATCGAAATTGGCACTTCTAGTTAACTAAGGTCAGTGTAATCTGTAATGACTTATCTTTTGAGTTTTATGCCAGATACAAACTTCTTTCAGAGCTTTTTGATGGTATGACTACTTCAGTGAGGCTCCTTAATCTGCGTAAGCAGTTACCTATATTTCATCATATATGCCGGCAAGTTGAAACACTCACAGGAAGGTAAATAACAATTGGAGCCTGTTTTTATGTTTGTTTTGGTTTTCTATTCTATATATTGTCACATATATCACATATTGTCTATCAATATGTAAGACACAATAAGCCGAAGGTCTCTCTATCCTTGTGTAGGGGTATGCTGTCGACATCTTACCTCCCCTACCCCACATACCTTTAGGATGGGGTATTGTTGTTGTGTTACATATTGTCTATATGAAGAAGTTCTTTGTGAGTAAAAGGCTGCAAAAGAAGTGACCGATTTAATATGTTTTAAAACTTCCCATTTATTAGAACTAAGTCATTCATGGTATTTACTTGTGTTTTTCAGGAAGTTCTCATACAGAAATCTTGCACAAATGAAGTTCATTCTTCCTGAGGCTGTTCAGACTGATAAGATCTTATTACAAAATAAGAAGACATTTTGCATGGAGCCACACTTAAAAGTTACATTTGTCTTTGATGTCATAGAAGGTCACACCGAACCCTCCGATTTTCTAGCTCTTTCTCGTACTTTTTCCTCCAGGCTCTTGAAGTTTGTCAGCCTACATTCAGAGGTAATTCTGCCTTTTCTGATATTAGCCGCGTCTAAATTCTACATTCCCAAATAATCCTAACATCTAATTGACTCGATAATATGGGAATATTGTCAGTATGTCTTCAAATAAAATACAATTCTCGTACTAACTAGGTACTTGCATATGTGATCTTTCACGGGCCTCAAAGCTGTCTAGCAGTAGCAGTGAGTAACAATCTTGACTTATAGCCTTTTAACTTTATAAGTGAATTGAGATGGGTTGTGTTTTATCTCAAATCTGTCAATAGAAGAGGCTAAAAAGCAACATGTCAGATCTGCTGAATTAGTTAAACAGTGAAACTTCAATGTCACTCAAAGTCTGATGTTTTACAATCTTTTATATTGTTTCATTTAAAGCTTTACATTGTCATTGTGCTATTGTTGCTGTAATTGCATTTTAACATGCCAACCATTCATCAAACATTCAAATTGGTAAAAAAATGTTTGTGGATCAACAGTTCTGGCCCTCTTTTAAGTCGTACTAAAAATCGAGGTGTTTTAACGTAAACCTGATTTGACCCGCTATTCAATTCAACCCATATGTCTGAGCCAGCTGATCAGCTGAATAGGTCAAAGTGGCAAAACAAGAAAGTCACTCAAAGTCTGATGTTGTGCCACCTTTTATTTTGTTTTATTTAATTATTTTATATTGTTATTGTGCTAATATTGTTATTGTAATTATATTTAATACGTTACTCTTTCATAAAACATTTAATTTGGAGAATAATTGGTTGCGGGTCAACCCCTCTGGCTCTGTTTCTAGTTATACTAACAAAGAGTTGTTGACTTGTTTCAATCTAAACCTGTTTTGACCCATTAACCTACCTGTTAGATCAGTTGAATAGGTTAAATGGGTGAAACTTGAATGTCACTGAAAATCTGATGTTAAGCAACAATTTATTCTATTCAAAGATTTATATTGTTATTGTGCTAATTTGTCATTTTTATGTAAAACATTAATCATTAATGTAATATTAAACTGTATAAAAAATAATTGTATATCAACACGCTCAGACCTGTTTCAAATCGTACCAAAAAAGAGTTGTTCCAGCCTAAATCTGTTTTGACCCGTTATCCAACCCGTATAGCTGAGCCACCCATCTGTCACCTCTACATTTGGTTTAGGGGAGTTTTCAGATATTATACTTACAAGCTATAACTGAATTAGGATTGTGACATCCCCGAGGCTGAACTTCCGGAGCCGTTTAACAGAAAAGAGATCACAGTTTCTGCAAACGTTTTGTCTTTGGGTTTATCGAAGAAAACGCTCCCAAATGTTGATGAAGTTGAGCTACGCGCACCTTCGCATTTTTCACCATCTTTTAGGAGATACTTTTCAGCTAAAGATGTTAAAGATTTAGCCGAGACTGAACTCTCATCGTCTCTACTTTCACCTTCCCCACTTATATCTGACATCACAATTAGTAAAGAAACTGGTTTCAGTTCATGTCCAGATCCAGTTAAGAACGAGAAAGCTCTCCAAGTTGCTGTTGGAGATACACCATTGAAAAACCCATCAGTTCATGGTGAAATAACTAGCGAAACTCCAGACATGTCAACTCCAAAAAGATCAGTACCAACTGAAGACAAGGTGAAGAGCATGGTTAGCCATAAATCAATGGAAAGCAGTTTGGTTGCAAAGAGGTTCCTGGATTTTTCGACGACTGATGATGGAGATGAAGTTTTGGAGGGAAAAACCACATCTACAAGCGATCTCTCTCTGAAGGTACAGTTTAGAGACCTTTTTATCTTAAAAATCCAAACCCAATTTTAATTTGGAACTTTATGATGCTGTGATATTGATATGGATAATGTGTACACTTTGCGTGTACCTGTTGGACTAGCCAGGTTTATGGCCTCATGACGAAAAGATAAACTGAAGTACTTTTGTTTGCGGGTATAATATAATGTACATAAGGTATTAGACATCTAACATATCCTCAGTTGAACTATTGAAGTAAGTTTCAGATAAATGTGACAATCTTGAGTCTTGACCCATTTACACAATAGAGGGCATGTGGTTTCATACTCCATATATGATTTGTAATGTGTTCAACTGGAAAAGCTTAAAATTTAGAAAAAAAAATCAAACACGTTAGAGTTGGAAGTTGGCACAAAATGTATTCAAACACGTGCAACCTGTTATAACACATATTTTGTATATTATAGATAAATAAGTGGAGGTTGGTCAATTTGGTCTAAATCTGTTTTGACCTGTTACTTAACTTCTTTAGTTTTGCTGATTCTAGTTTTGTGGTATCTAAGTTTGTCTACAGCTTGATAAGTCTTATAAGAACCTACTTTTTCGGTTTTAGGAGAAAAATCAGATCTGTTTTACTTCCAAGAACGATGTCAGCACCCAAAGTGGATTAAAAGCACATCAACCTGCATCTGGCTTATCTGATATTGCCAAGACAATTCATGACATATTTCAGTCTGCAGATTGCTCTTCAATGACAGAAACTGAACTTGTTTACAAAATCTTGGTGAATAACTTAGACATCATAGATCGAGGTATGTACAGTGTTTTTTAGTTTCATATTATTTGTAGTTATTTTTACCATCAAAATCAATTTTTTGTCTCTTTGAACAGGAGAGGTTGAAGAACAGATTGAGCTTATTGTGAACAAAGTACCAGACTGGATTAGCAAGAAGGTCGATTCTAGTGGGGATCTTATGTACAAGTAAGTACTGTTTATATTTGGTGACTCAATATAACATTTTTAGTGGTGAAAAGATGGGCAGGTCGGGTGGGCTGGGTAACTGGTTTTGGTTGAAATGGGTTTTTCTGGAGCAGGTTCATACATGCAGTATTGGGTTGCCGATTGATTAATCATATTTTTGTTCGTTTCCAGTGTTTTTAATAGTTGACGTGTTAACAGAAACTATACCCTTTTAATAATATTTTTTTTATGAAGCAATATAGGAGGTTTTATGAATTAAAAAATGTTTTTCCTGGCCGACTTTTGACCCATGTGATTCAGTTTCTTTTTAATTTGCTTTTATATATCACCATTGTGACCTATGAGCGATAAAACTAACCAAAATTAAACCACTGACTAGTAATCTGGTCAAAAGTTTTTGGAGTGGTTGCATTAGGAAGTGAGTGTTAAGTTTTGACAGCAGTCAAAAAATTTGCTTGCGAAGGTCTTGTGCTATCGTTGATGCTCGCATCCTTGTTCACTAACTAATAGCTTTTATTCTACAGTATCACCAGAGGTTTAACGTTGAAGTCCATCACTGAAATGCTTGCATAGTTACACAACGTGCTCAAGGTTGGTAGTCTTGTAACAGTATCTCTGTTTATTTTGTTTAAAGGTGTCAATATGAGCTAGTTGGGAGGGCTGCTTAAGGGTACAACCGGGCAATGCTAGCTAGCCTAAACTGCTTTTTGGCCTAAAAATCTAATTTCTTCTATAAAGGTTGGTATTTTAAGTATGGTTACAAATCATCTCAACAATAACCTAACTTTTTTTTAATAAAACGACCTAACAAAGACTATCAAGTTTCAATGTGTTCATGTATTACCCATTTTCTTATCTGATCTTTAAATGTATCTGTTTGACCTTTTAGCAGTAAAACATGACTTGTATCGACCCAGTCGTTAGTGAATAGGTTAAATTTGCCACATATAATTCATTAATTTGTCCATATGCTCAGCAAGAATTTACACAAACTCTGTGTTTTTTTTTGCCAAGCTCCAAATAAATTAGAGCTACACTCATCTCAAAAAATTGTAATGATTTTGACTTGTTTGCTTTTGAACAGGGGATTTAATGGTGTTCGAGTATTATTAGGTGGCTTTTGGTAGCTTAGAACTCATTAGCCTAAAAATCTTTCATAGTGAAAAAATGTACGAAATTTGGCATTGGCCGGATATTGTTGTGATTGTGGGAGGTTTTGCCAAATCAAGATTGCTGTTTGATTAAAAGTTTGTTCTAATGAAAGTTACTCAGCTGAGGTGATCACCAGTGTGTTTTTTCTTTTTACTTTTCGAACCAATTATGTAAGATTAGTGCTGGTTTTTTCACAAAGTAAAAGGTGAAAATAGGTAGAAAAACGGTGATTATATACACCTAAAAATATATACTGCCAACACGAATATATGACATCTCACTTCTCCAATTCTCATCCATGTCAGGATTGGATGTTCTTCAGGGTCGTCTTTGAGTTTTTAGAGGCCTTGTACGAAAACGATATCATGGAGGCTTTAAAACACAGACAAAAATATCTAGAGATTATAGTTAGTCGTTTATTTATTTCTGTTGAGATAAACATTTCGTTTGGTGGTGTTTAGAAACACAGAAACCATCTAGTTTCAAAGGCAGTACTTTATGTCTACATTTCAGAGATATTTCATTTGATGGTCACAGTTATTTTCTTTTGGTCAAAGTTTATACTTGGCTGGGAGCCTGGGATCATGTTAATACTTAGAAAAAAGTTTAAAAATAAAAGTTTTCTACATTATTACATTCATTAATTAAAAAGAAAACATCCGAGTGGGTAATATCCTTTGAAGGATTATTACACAATCTTCATAAGAAAAACACAATCTTGATAAGAAAGTAATATATTACATTAATTAATAAAAAATATTTGAATGCCAAATTTAACTCAATTAACGATTGTGTTATTCAATTATTTTTTTCGTTTATATATAAACAGACGTTAAAAAGAACTATTTTCCATCTACACAAATGGAGAAAAAAAGCATTCAAATGATTATATTCATCGTTCTTATGGTTCTTACAGCCACATTTGTATCAGCAACCACTGGTAAATTAATATAGCTTTTCATATATTAAACTCGTACAAAATGTTTTTTTTTTGTTCTCTACTTATAATGAAAATTATATATTTTAAGTTCTCCCGAGATTGTATGTAAATATTGTAATGATCTTAATAATGTCAAACGGTAAGTATTAAGTTTCAGAATGTGCCAATAATCTGTTGATACGAAACCATCCCATCATTCATTTGCATTAAGCCATAAACCGGGTACAGAAGTTACTCCAAAAGCCTAACTCAAAAAAGGCGAAAACAACTAGACTTAGAAAATACTAACCAATCCCATATTTGACTGATGTAGTATTTAAGATTCATTATGAACATTGTATAGATGATAACTATTCGTCTAACATTTGTTATAAATTAAAACTGCTGGGTTGGAAACGCATGGTGATGGGAACAAAATATTGCACATTTTCAGAATGCACCATGGGAGCAGGTGATGCGTTTTGCATCAAAGCGTGCATTCCTCGTGGTTGGACCCATGGTCAGTGTTTGTACCTTCCTGGTCAAACTGGTGACACGGGTAACTGTTGTTGTTTCACACCTTGAAACAGAACCCACATCATAACAGACCGATATGTGTTCGAGTCCAGAATTACAGGTGCAGGAGTAATGTTTTCTTTAATCCTTTTTTTCCACATTGATTTGTTGGTGATGGAAATTTAAATATAAAATTATACGGAGTATCTATTAGTAATAAAAAAAAAATTCCAGTCATATGCAGCCACAAGTACAAAAAGAACACATACTACTTGACACTACTTGCTTTAAAATAGCTATAATATACAAAGCTCAAAATCAAAACGACAACAAGGTGGATGTATACATTATATACCATGCTCAGATAACACATACCTATTGTCAAAAATAACATATTTGCTGAAGTAACAACTATACACACATACATATTAGTGTCATGTATGTGCTCAACTTTTCCCAGACTTGAGTTCCCGTGCAAGTAATAGTAACCCGATGGTTGCAAAACCAGACAAAACCGTGGATCCGTAAAACGTGACAAGTAAAGCTCCACGCAGAGACTACATGCACATAGAACACATATCCGACATTATATTATTTTAACATCAAAGTATATAATTCGATATGCATATCTTCATAAAGGCGCACGCGCTGACATATTAGTTGTTTATTTTAGCCAAACCCCTTAACCTAGAATCACACAAGAGTATGCTAGTGCACAACTTCCAAGCAGGACATGGCCTTGAGTCCTTGACCTGGGATCAAAATTGCTGAGCTTAACTAGTTTTGAAACGCACGCGCTAAAAAAACATGGACGGAAAAAACCGGGTTCCTTAACCTAAATAGGCCCCCCGAATGGGCTAAACACGGCCTCACTGGGGCTTCTATTTTGCGTTTTACTTTTGAACAAGAATATTTGCAGTTGATAAAACTTTATACTTTTTAATAAAATATTTGACTAAATAGATATAACTTATTGGCTTATTGCTTTATTCTATAGACAAATAAAGTTAAGCAAGCGGCGCTATCGTGACTTAAACATCACTGCCGGTGGTCCGGTGCACTTTCTGGCTCGCATTCAAGTAATGCCCAAACAATCCCATGCCTGGTCAAATCAAGGCAATTAAGTACAAATAAAACAAAACATAACAGCTCAAATAAGCTTTTACAGAAATACGGATAGAGTGACATCATCTCCATTTTTCATGACCCCACTGATCTTGTGGTAAAATTCCTGGGTAAAGTTATTACACTTATAAGATCAGATAGAATCGGTTTAAAAAGATCCAAATACCTGGGCAATCAAAGCAGCATTTTCATTTGCATACTGGAATGAGCTCTCTGGTACGTTCTGTATTCCTTGACTTATTTCCCATGAAATAATCCTACAATTTTGTTGTTTATACGGCTATATACCGGTAAACATATATGAAACAAAATACATATTTAATGATAGAAAAATACCCGTAAACAAAGGCGATTACTGCCCCAATGTAAGCTTTTTCTCGTGTTAATTCAACCTGAAGCTCACCAAACTGCAAAACAAAATACAATCCAATAAAATTACCACTTTTATTGCCACAAGACTTTAATTTTCCAAAAATCTCATTCGGTTTACAAAATTCTAGAATACCTTGAACATCCGAGTTTCCCCTTTCGACTCTTTATCTGTTTCTTCGGAAACAGGAATTGAAGAAAGAAGCTTCCCAATTGAAATCATAGCTTTGGAAATCTAGACCAATACAAAACCATAATATTTTTGATGTTTCAGTTTTTTCTAATGGTTAAATGAGTGTATCACAAATGGGATAAAGGTAAAATAAGAAAGTGGGCCGATCTGGTCAAGCATGGCCAGGAGTATTAATGAGAAAACTTTCTAACTCCTTTTATCTAAAGAGTTAGATTACTAATATTGTTAATTGTTAACCATATATACATCATATATATAAACTGGAAAAAACTGTAACATAGGACAAAACAACCCATTTCAAGCAATACCAAAACATTTATCCGCCCTGCCAGTCTTGTTACCTATAATAAAGGTGTAGTAAATTCGCAAGGATTCTTTTGATATACAAATAATTAAAGGTTCAACAGGTTACCCTCTGTAGTTCACCTTGTCCATATTGTCCCATCGACTGAAACCTCCTTCCAGCAGAGGTCAACCGTTTGCCCAGTGCTAATCAGTAATAAGATATAAATCAGCTAAAAGGGCCCATACATGAAGAACTGTATGCAAAGTTGCAAACCTTTCTCTTTTACTCTTGCCTGATTTGTTGTTGCTGGTCAGCGAGCTGAATAGCAAAGGAAGATTATTGACTAAAGCTGTTGAAGTCGACGTATCGGCCGACTCCCAGGCTCGAGATATGTTTAACAATGTCATTCCAAGCTCTTGGCCACACTGATTATATAATCAAAACGGTGAGTTCACATGATCATATGCACTTTGCCATATTATAAAGTCTTGGAACAAAAACACAGTTTTGGCTTTTAAATTCAAACCTTATCACATCTAAATATGCAATACTATGAAAGTTCTCAAATTTTTCGAAAGTAAGCCAACGCTTCACCAAGAAAGAATATGAACTAACGTACATCATATGTTTATGATATGAAATTTAAGACACTGAATTTGAATGCAACTTACAAAGGCTTCACATAATTTTAGTGTACTGTGGTCAATCTTTTTATTGATCAATTACTTTTGTTCGTGGAACCAGAAACTGCATTACTCTTTAGAACTGGTTCACTATTTAGTATTTAAAGATTTAACAAGCTAGTACACAACTATATCTATGGAAGCTCAAGTTGGCATGTGGTATTGTATTCTAGAAGTGTTCTTTTTTAAGAAATAAAAATCATAGTGGCATTTAATTATCAGTTTTCAAGTCACAATCACTTTCTGGTACTTGAAATTTCGGTTTAGTGAAGTTGATTCACAATGGAAAATTTCAATACTCCTATACTACCCCAATAATACTAAACTACTCCATGCCAATATTTGGAATTAGCTGATTCAATAAGGAATTAAGGATCAAAAAACCAACTTGGATAATCAGTTGTTTAGTGGGCAACTACAACAAAACCAATTCTGACTATGAGATTATCCAATGATACCCAGACTATGGCACTATGGTAAGTGGCATGTTTGCTACTCTCCCTTACTCTTAATGAGCCACGTGATACTTGGACGACAAGTATGGCTACTAGAGTGTCAACCCCCTCGCTTTTTCCATGTTTGGCCGGAGGTCCTTATGGAAGCAGTCTTAACTCCCCATACCCCGCATGCAGGCATTGGGTTTTGTTGTTATTGTTGTAGATTATTCAATGATTTGAAGATCAATTTTAAAACACTTGAGTTTATTACAACCTCAAATAACAGAAATAGCAATATCTTATGGTGATCCCAAACACATTGCCACACACACACACACAACAATCATAAAGGAAAGTCATTGCTAACGAGGTTGTTGAAAGTGACATAATTCTTGAACCAAAATATAAGGACAATAAACTCCATACCTGATCCATGACCGGCCCATTCGAGAGGTCGAAAGCAGCATCATTAAGCTACACAATTTTCTCACAAAAGTTAGTTCCAACATTATTAATAACTAAATTTTGGCTTTAGCATATTTACATAGCTTAACAAAATTCCATTAAAAAAATAGAAGCAGACAATAAGCTCATTTTTCAGAGTTTATGAGCATATTTAAAGATGATGAAGCTCATAAGCAATTATTAAAAAAAAAATAAAAAAAAAATAAGCACAATAGGAACTAACATCTAAACGAAGATCATTGGGCAGCAGAGAAAAGTAATCAGGTGGAAGAAGATTAAAACTATCCTGCAAATTACATCCAATTTCTTTTTATAGTAAAATATATATATATATATATATATATATATAAAACAGTAAAAAAAATGTTATTTTAAAGATTACAGAAAGTTCTTGAAGAAGAAGGACTTGTTGGTCAAGTGAATCAGATGATGATGATGATGACTCTGTTAGAGCTTTTGTTGTTGTTATTAATGAAGGTGGTTGTTTGAATGTGTGAATAAAATGAATTTTGGGAGTGAAATTTGATGGGGTTTTGTGAAAGTTGTTAATGGTGGAAGAATGCGGTGGTGATTGCGACGGTGGTCGGAGAAGATGAAGAAGCAAAGATGTTGATGATGATGATGACATTTTCTTGGCCACTGAAAATTAATGACCGGTTTTCTTTTCTTTTGTTGTATATGTTTTTTTTTATTTTTTATTTTTTAATAGAATGTCTCCAACTATAAAATTAGTTTTTGTATATATTATCTTTATCATTGCATTGGTTTATACATGAAATCAGAAAAAAGATATTCTAGTAAAAAAGTGATTATCTATGTTTGTACATTTTTTTTTTTAGAAAAAGCTGGTAAAGAGATGCATTTTCAAAACACACTTTATGATAGGGTAAAATTTATATTGAAAATCAAATGCAAAGTATCAGTTTAGAATTTAGATTACTCTATCTTTAATTGGTAAACCTTTAACCGTCCTTAATTGTCTAGTCAGTTACCACATTATATGCTTAAAATATCTTACAAATTTTTAAAATTTCACAATATCCTATTATCTTTATATACTTTTCTAAGTTTTAGATAAAATAAAACAAGTTTTAAAGTAAAACAAATGACGGTAATGGCCGTTAAAGTAGTTGATGACAAGACTTCCTCGTAATCAGTGTAAAAGTGTTGTAAGGACTTTTCACTGA
>JANDBE010000015.1:3801619-3813498 GCA_024320915.1 Erigeron philadelphicus
GTTCACGTGGAATAACAACTCTAGATAACCCGGACTCAGTAGTAACAGGTGGAATGAATCTCAGCTTCCCCTTCTTGATGATATTAACAACATCCTGAAAAATAGAAGCATAAGTACATGGTTCCTGGACCTTTGGACTATTAGGATGTCCACGAAGATCAGAAAGAGAACCATTAGGCTTAGGATCAGCAGTAGGAGTATGAAGAATGTCATTTGCATGGCATAAAACCAGTTTGAAGTATGTAGCATTAGCATATGTAGCATTGTGAGAGAAATCAGGGGGAAGAGGCATAGGAGGAACATGATCATTATTTGCATGAGAATCATGCAAATTAAGTTTAACAACTGAATGCAAGCCATCACCAGTCGACTCCTTTAAATCCCTATCTTCATTAACTTGAGAGATAATGTTCTTGTCCCAAGAGTCAGCCACTTTCTTAATGGTGGCCGCTGTAGAATCAAAATTAGCACAAGAAACATCATTCTCTATTGGAATACCAAAGTGTTTTTCAACTTCGTCTAATGACACCGGCAATTTCTTTGATCCAGATTCATCATCAAGTACCTCAATAGGACCAACACTAATGACCTTAAATGGTTTGGTGATAACCGTTGGTTGTTTGGTGGTGGAGAATCGAAAATAGGCTTATTAATTAATAACCTTTGCAATTCCACCATTTTTTCTTTAGATATTAAGTTTTCTCCGACGGTCAACGAATTCAAACCATCTTGCATCATCATATCATCTACTTCTTGAAGATTTTGGGATGAATGTAAATCGACTATGGTGGTTATAGGATCACTAGGTTTAAAGGGGGATATAAGGTTGTATTTTGATTGAATATGTTGTTTCAAATCTTCAACAACATACTTAGTGTTATATATAAATTTTTATTTATAACATTCGCATATGTAAAAATAATCATCAATGAAATTCAGTAGGGCCCAAGTGGATTTAAAAGGCACAAATGAAGAGCCTTTGAATAACATCGACGAAGATAACATGATTAATGACGGTATTGTGGAAAGGTTGACGTTACTAGGAAGATGAAGATGAAATAATTGTTGACATTATTGATTCCGCTGGTGAAGCTACTATAGAAGACAAAGAAGTTGGCGGATCTAAGGAGTATGCTCGTGTTTGCGAAGTCATATATCTTTACCATGAACTTATTGTCCTGTTAAGTTATTTGTTTGAACATAGACCGAAAAAAGGTAAATGGGTGGGAACCCTCAGGTCCCATGTACCGGTTTCGTACTCAAAACGCACACCGCGTAGAAATTATGTCCGATAAGTCACCATCCTCACACATGAGATCACAAGATATAATTTCTCCACTTGCCTTTGGCAAGTTTTGAACCTGTGACCTCTATCCTTCATCTGTGGGTCCATGTCCTCACATGATGGTGGTACCACTGAGGTTTCACCCATTGGTAACATCCATCTACATTTTAATTGTTTTTCAACTATGTTATGTTTGGGTTTCCAATGTCTTATGTTACGCGTTATTATTAAAAGTTGGATATTTGTACCTTTTAAGTTCATTACACCTATATATATGAAGTTGAATATGTTTTGTGAAGTTTTAATTATATATCTATTGTTAGTAACCTGGTCAACGACCGGGTATTCATATAGTTCAAAATGATTCCTAAGAATTCTTGTTTTTCTTTTTCAATTTCTTTTATAATATATATATATATAGCGTTGTAGGGGTGAGATAAAATGAGTCCAGCTAAAAAAAGTCCAAAAAAGTCCATTGATTTTCGTAACATACACACCATCATCATCATCTACTACGATATACAAGACTTTTTTTTGTAAAAACACTAAGACTTTCCGGCGACGGACCCAGCGGAAATCATGTGTAATTTACTTACACATGTGTAAGTTAACTTACACATGATTTTTTGGCGACGCGGTGGCTGAAAAATCATGGTGGTGGTCGGAGATGATCATGGTGGTAGTTGGAGATGATCATGGTATTGATCGGAGTTAACTTACACACATGTAAGTTACATGGACTTTTTTTAGCTTGACTCGTTTCATCTTTTCCCTAGCGTTGTATGTGTATATATATATAAAGGGATAACTAATAGACTCCGAGCCCTGGTACCGTGTTGGTGCATTTTCGGGTGACACACTCATTATAGAAGTTTGTCTTGAGTTTATTGAATTTGTTTTTGTAATAAACATTAAATTTTCGTATGTAATAAGTCAAACTTGAATCGGTCAAACTAGAAATGGTGAACCTTGTATTGGTCAACCTCGTATTTGTTAACCTCATATTGACCCATAAAGGATATAATGATCTGAGCTCTAATGATCCAAGCTTTGATGATCTATGTGACCTCGCATAGTTCGAGCTAGGATGTTCAGACGATTTGGGTCGGCCCGGTCTGATCCATGTTTAAGCCTATATATAAAAATGTTAGGTTTAGTTTTCAGTAGAGAGTTCTACTCATATTGACCCATTCAGGCTCTAATGATCCAAGCTCTAATGATCTTGAGAACCCCTCATTTTGTATTGTTTTTCCGTATTTCTGTTTTCAAACTTAGTGTGTTACTTGTAATTGCATTTACTGAAGTAATATAGTTCTAGTTCATATTTACATTCGTGTTCTTCGTTTCATTATTCTTATATATTGTTGATTGCTAGTGTATAAGAGTTTTCACACTTATACATTAGATACTTAATCTCGTAGGTAACCACCAGGCAATAGCCTAGTGGCCATCATGTCGCCATATTCTTCGACTGGTCCCACAGGACGCAGGTTCGGTTCCCACAAAGGGGAATTAATATGGTAGTTTACCTTGACGCTATCCTAATACGGGGGTTATGCGGGTGCCTTAGGCACATGGGACTAAGGGGTTCCTATCAATTTACCTTTTTTTATATTAAGATTGATATAATATAACTGTGGCAAAGATATTCATCACACTAGTTTTCATAAAGATTTCACAGGGCAGAAGATGTTTCAGGTCAAGCAGACCTGGTGCAGATTGACCCATCGTCCCCTACCAAAAACTCACATCTTATAACATCAACCTGTCTGACCGTAGTCAATTGACACTCCTATTGCTCACCTGTATGCTGAAACCACTGCATCCGCAATATAACTTATTTCCGATCAGGGCAATGCTCTTGATGGTTTGTTTGATGTTGATGTTCTTGACTACTCCAGACCACCCATAAACCTATGAAAATATTAATTTAGTCAGCCCATTGTTATTTAATTTTTGTTTCTTTGACTTTCTTAATGTTTGACTAGAGATCTAACCTTAACTCCAGCACCTTGAGAGAAAAAATATGCATAATTTGCGTCAGCTGTCAACCCATGGACGGCCTCTTTAACATCATGAACTTGAATACAGTGAATTTCTTCTGGTTTGATTAATAGAAAAATAGTATTATTGTTTTCTTGGTAAGCAATAGAAGATAAATATTAATTTAAATTGATTATTAGGTACATGAATCCACTAGGAATATCTTAATTTGCTTTATAATAGAGCATATTTGTTAGATATTTAGAAACAGACGGGTCGGGCATCAACATTGGTTTTGCCTTAAAACGGGCTATTAATTCTAGTGTGGTTTGGGATGACCCACATACATTTTCTGTCCATTTATATTATTAAAAATTTGATGCTTTAATTAAGATTACAAAACTATGACGTTTCTCTAAATTCTGACTAAAATGATTTAGGAGTACATAAGCATTAGAAATGGACTTTGGCAACTGTCAACTTGTTTGACCTGCTTCCCAGTTAACTGAAACTTTTGATTTGACCCAATTGACTCCTTACTCCTTAGGGATAGACCATAACAAAGGTTCACATTTCACTCATTTAAGATAAACAATTTGAAATTGCCGCATCTGGTATCTGTAACTGCATTGGAGTAAAAGGTCAAATAAAATGAAACAATAGGCATACCCGAATAGTTTTGTCCAAGGACCCGCTATAAAGCTTATCGCTTGAAGGTGAAACATATAAACATGTAACTGCCTTTGCATGTTCACGAACCTCCTGGATCAATCGTAATGTCTTTTTACTCATATCCCATACCTATATATAAAATTTGAGTGTCGAATATTTCACAACCACAAAAGACTAATTCAAGAAGATGGAAGCAGAAGAGATAAATTTATGCATTAACAGAAGAGTGAGCTAATAATTAGTTGTAATATCGACTCTTATAAGATCACCTTAATGGTTCCATCCGAATGACTGCTTATCAGTCGACCTTTATGCTAAGCAAAGATAGAACCTCCCCATTCATTGATGTATCTAACTCAAATCCTTCTGAAGAATTCCACATATCTGCCTGAAATTCACATTGTCAGGAAAAATGAAGAGTGTAATGTTTAGTTACAATATTGAAGTACTTCACTCACCGCATTGACAGATGGCAAATTCATCAAAGTTTTCATTATGTCATTGACAACCACAGAGCTCCTCTTAAGCTTTTTCAAGGTTTTGTATATGCATTTAGCATAGCCACCAAGTTCAAGAAGAGCACCTGATATAAAATATATAAGTTATCTATGGACTTTATACCTAGTAGTACAGTAATTATGGAGCTACTACTTAGATGTGATAAAATAGGCTGGCTTCTGGTTACAAAGATCTGGGTAAGGGGCCAAAACAATTGTGTTTGGGTCGGGTAGGGAATTCTTTAAACCAAGAAACTTCTTATCCAGATCTTTGTAACTTTTGTTAGAAATAATTAGTATGTTAGATATGATGACAAGTTCTACGATGCCAACAATAATGTTTTTATGATTAAAAAGTTTAGCAGGTTTTATGATTTAAAAATACACTTTGATTAATTTTAATCCATTCAACCTGAGTCCACTCATTCATAAGTGAATTGGTCAAAACTGGAATGTAGAGCGATGTTGGCAGAGAATGATTTACCTGGATCACTGATGAAGCTTCTCAGAGCAACAGTCGCCAATATCTTTTGCTCAAGATTCTTTGATGATTGTAGAATGTATATGAATTGGTCAAGCAAAGCCTTACGAGCAACTTCTCTAACACCTGTGTCGGGCAAATTGTAAAGCATGTATACGAGCCATGTGGCAGTTGCAAGACACTTCTTTGTCATATCTATGGAGTTGCTCTTAAGACATTCTTCTAAAGCATTGAAAATATGACCCTTCTCATGGTTGCAAAGCACATAAGCTATTCGTTTTTCCCAAGAATCTGCAGCTACCTCTTCCTTGTTATCCTAAAGGCAAGCATAAGCTTTTAGAACTGAGGTGAAGGAAATAAAGTGGTGGTAGCAAAATGGCCGATCGGATGGGTAAACTACCTTGCCAACTTCTGAGAACAATCAACTCATTTTGACTAAACTGATTTAATGGGTTTTATGCATTAATTACACATGTTATGCAATTTGTATTATAATTGACCTCATTGAATCATTTGACGTACTTCATTTTGATCAAATATTTTTTTCTATTTAACACATTTGGCCTGTTAAATATGAGACAACTGAATCGCCCCGTGCATAAGTAATGGACCAAAAGTGCCACCCTATGCAAAACCTGGGTTTTGTATCTCTAAATGGTAAAAATAACGAACCATTTTCTCTGTAAGTTCTTTTTCACTCATTTCCATATTTTCTTTGGTCATGAAATCTTCATAAGGTTGGTCAAATCCTGCCAGATTGAGCAACCAGGCTTCAGTAAGAGACTTCCCTGATGTACTAAGGTGCCCAGATAGAGATGACAAGGCATCCAGAGCCATAAGTTGTGAATTTGGGAAATCCTTTTTCTTGAGTGATTCAATAAGTGTCTCAATTGCCTCTTCTCGATAAATACTCATTTTCCGAGGTTCAACCTACAAATAGAAAAGAAAATTGATCAAGATAGATTAGAGGTAGCAAATTCAAATTAAATATTTATGAATGGGTCGATATAGCTATACTTTTAATGATAAATGGGCCATACGTATTGAAAGTCGCCCTAAGTGTATACATAAGGCATAAACAAACTTGTCATTTAAACCCAAAGTTATATCATTATAAGAATAATATAAGATATAATCATATCTGACACACTAAACTTTCATAAATATTGATTTTGAATATAGAGAAATAAGTGTTTTGACTTATGAGACTCAAGTTACAGGTCTGTCTTTAGATGGTGAATAATTTGAAATAATACAGAAAGTTGTAGCTAACCAGGAGATCAAGTTGAAGTACAAGGGATGCAATGACAGGTTGCTGCTCCATCGGTGCATTTTGAAGATAGACAAGAAGGGTGTGCATTGTGCTAAAGGCACCCTCATCTTTTATTATTTGCAAGATCTGATTGCATAATGTTCTCCTGAAGCATTTCTACAAGATTAATAATATGCACATGAATCATTTTAAGTAAAAATTAAGAATGAACTTTATTGCATAATAACAACTAACTAATCCCATTCCTTAGAATCCATTAACCTGAGAAAATATGTTAACAACAAAATATAAAAATAAATAAATAAATGTTAACTGTATTTATTATTAAAAAAAATTTGTAGAAAGGCAAGTGCCCCTCTCAAGAAAAAATATGTTTGAATTTCAACCTGACCCGACCCATTTTGATGGTGCTAAATTGAAGCATTACCCAACTTATTCGCCCCATCCATCTTGCCAACTTCAGTTATAAGACATTCTAGATAAATAAAGAAGATTGTATATACCTGTTCAGCTGAACCAACTCCCACAGAAACTCAATGCATGTGCCTCTCACATATTCGTCTCCAGCATGAAATAGTTCAAAAACAGGGCCAAAATCAATTCTAGTTGCTATAATGTTCCTACAACTTCTATCTGCATGGATGCAGCATAATAAGATATACATAACCGACTGTCGTGTATCTACTCTGTCTAAACACATGACTAATGAAGGAACTGCATTGACGGACATAATGCTCAAAGCATTAGAAGTCCTGCTAATCTCATCTCCTTCCATTAAAACCTGAGCTATTAACTCTATAGCAGCATCCTTGGGATCCATCACCAACTCAAAATCCTTTTTTGTATCTTCAAATTTTCTACTTAAATTTTGAATTAGAAATGGTACTAAGTCAAATTCAGATAGTTCGGAGAATGTCGGTTTCAATAGGTATATAAGAACAGCAGCCTCAAAAAGACCGTTTTTCAGTAAAGCAGCTAGGCATTCAAGATCAACATTTGTTAAAATCTCTCGGAGTCTGTCATCCGCTACTAGTAACTCAGACAGAATGTAAACCGTAGTTCTAAGAACTTCCCTGCTTAAAGAAGCTGATAGTACATCGATGAATCCATTTACTATTGTTGAGGTTGATAAACAAGCATGTACTGTTGGATCACCATTTGAATCCTTCCACATCTTTGAAATTGTCAAAACCGCTGCTTCACATTCTTTCAAATCTTCTGAATTACATAAGCATGTAATAGGAGGTTGTAGGCCACTAATAATCGCTTCAATAGCAGCTTGAGATATCACACTCGTTGGTGATGTGGCTATTGTAGCTTGCATAAATCTTTGTGGCTTATAATGGTTGACATTATGATCATGTAGATTTGAGGTTCGTGATTGGATTGATTGGATTTGTCTTGAAGATGGGCTTCCGTAGGAACTTGTCGGTGTTTCAGGATATGATAAATCTTGAGCAATATCTGCATGTTGTTCCTTCCATGAGGCGATGAGTCTTTTTAAAACATAATTTGTTTTGGGGAGTGAATTTGCAGAAAGAGGTTGTCTTGTGATGGGACATGTTGTGTTTCCCCGTTTCATCCATTCTTCAATGGCTTTTCTTTCATACGTTTGACCGGTTTCTAGAGTCACTGGATCACTAAAAACATGGCTAGTGATGGGGCAAACAAAATCTTTTGGTGGCCTTGATTGTGAGGATCTTTCCGAAAATTGAGGGGAACCAAAGTTTGGACTTCTGCTATCATATTCTCCGGTTAAACTATAACAGTTAAGTATATATAAGTTTAGGATGAAAAAATAAACTCAATGTTTTACAGGAAACAAGTTACCTCCTCTCTGATGCTTGGTTTTTCGAGTTTGCGTTGCTTGAACTTCTTCCATGGCCCACTTTCTTCGCACTTTTCTGCTGCTCCTCCTAACCATCAAAGGCACAAATAGTAATAAGCCAGTTTTTCACTTGTTGATAATTTTGGAGGGTGTTTGGATATACGCTTATACCAGTCTTTTAATACACAGATTGTTCTGATTAGTTAGTTCTTGGGTGTCAAAAGTGGTTAATAAGACTAATTTATCCCCTGTTTAAACCTAAATTGAGATATTTCCTCACATTTCAAAAGATATAACTTCAAACATAAACGCACATCTAAATATATAACTTCAAAGACGTACTCTAGATTCATTATCCGAGTCTACTGAGCTAGTACTGAGATCATGGTGCATTGATGGTGAAGTAGGCAAAGAAGTATTGGCTTTATAATCCATTGCCCGAGTGGTCCGTTGGCTCAATGTAGATGATGCCTTATTATTATTATTTCCATCTTGTTTTGGAGACGGAACTTTTGGGGAGGATTTAGCCAATCTTACAGGAGAAACCATTTGCGGAGAACGTGGAGCCTTCTCCTTCAATGTGTGTCTGTTAGGCTCGATTTTAGCAGTTGGAAGTAATTCAATGTTATGAACGCTATCATCATCGGGTTCATAATCAGATTCCTCATTTTCCTCTGGGATTCCCTCCTAAAGGAAAACCAGTTGTAATATAAGGTATATTCACGCAACAAACTAATACATTTTGAGAATGGAAATGCAATAAAACTGTTTATCTCTTACATGAATATCCCATGCGACGGAATCATCTCGGTCCTCAGAGGCAGTGTGAGTCACACTGTAATTGCTACAGTTTAAGGTTCAAAAAATGCATATCTTTTACTTCTCATGTGCAGTCAGATAATAAGAGATAGATAATCACACAAAAACTTTAACAAGGACTTTCCACAGAAATTAAGCGCACTGATAAAGCTATATCGGGACATTTATCACAGGGAAATCAGTATGCAACTAAGTGAGAGTCATTTATGAGAAAAACTAAATCTAGCTTCATGGGCAGGTCAGACGGGTTGAGTAACATATCAAAAGGAATGGGTTCAGACTGAAACCGGTCTTTGGAACATCTCAAAATGGACTGAATGGGGTTGGTTTGACCCAAACACATCATTTTTTCATTTTTGAAGATTACATTTCGGAAAACTTTGAAGCCACTCAACCCATGTTCCCTGTTCCGATTTTAGTCACTCTTTTTCTTCTTTGACCCATTTAAGATAAAACATTATCAAATTCGCCACCTCTAAGGAAAGCAAATCTGTCTTTATTTCTAATCTAATGTAGAAGTAAACTAACCTGGATGCTTCCCTTGCATTGTTTTTAGCCTTTTGCACTGGAGAGAACCCTGCACTTTTAGGCAAGATGGGACCGAATCTCACATAATCTGGAATTTTCCGACTCACCTCATGTAATGGCGTCATAGGAGGCTCGGCAATGGGAAACATAGGAATCGCCTTCTTGCTACTGGTAGGATCATGGTTCATACACTCTTTATAATAATTCGCGTAATTCCTAGTATTCTCATCTAATGATTGCCCGTAATGTTTCTCTAAGTTCTGCAATTTCTCCGCCTGATCTGGCCTCATGGAAAACACCAAAGATTCGTTAAAATACTGATCAAAATCAGCAGTGAACGACAAATCAGATGAATCCGGAATCATGTTCATCATAATCCTATGTCTTTCCTCTGAATACCACCCAACAATAGAACTCATATGAGGTAGAAACAATGTTTTCCAGATCTCTGGAGCAAAATCAATCCTTGAAAAGAACGGGTCAACAGAAAACATCTCAAGCACATGAAGAACTGCATTTGTGACATTGTTTCTTAACTTCCATAAATAAGCAAGATTAAGATGAGCCCAAGCAGATAAATAAAAATTAGGTACCCCTGCGGTTCTATCATTAGAGTTCAACATAGCACACACTTGCAACATTTTTTCTGCATGATCAAGTCTTGCCATTTTAGTTTCGGTATTGGATGTATTAATAGCTTCTTCAAGTGCATCCATCCCCCAATCCAAATTAGCCAAAATCGCTTGATCAGAGTATCTAACTTCCGTACCCTTTTTACTGCTTTCATCTTCTGCTGCTAATCTCTCACCACATTGTTCCTTCTGCAGAGCTCTCTGTCGCTGATCAAGCAAACGGTCTTGGATGAAACCCCCGATCGTGGTAATCAAGGTATTCACGATATCATCTTGGTCCATTGAACACCTACAATTAGCAAAAATAACAAATCCTAGCTTAAGATCAAGTATCAGTCATTTGACCTCGAAACACAACCTTTCAACTTAATTTTTTGACTAAAATATGAAAAAAGTTTGTAAAACCGAAATTCTACTAGAAGCAAATAAACTCAACTGTGTGTAAAACATAGAAATTCATGATATAGCTTAACGTAGTTTAATTATTTTTTGATAAATCAAAGAATTACTAGTTTGGCGCGGACCTGTAAACACAATACGACCCAAAGTTCACAACTATAACTATAATCAATCAAAACACACACACACACACACACACACACAAAAACTCGATTCGGAAAAAAAAAAGTAACATTTTCACAACTAACTAATCAATCAATCAAGTAACAAATAATCATATATTTACAGTTTTACCACTCACACACACATACACACAAAAAATAAAAGAAACAGTAGAATAAAAAAGAGTAATTACTTACAGTAAGTTACTAGATGAACTTCAGGAAGAATTATAAGTATACCAGAATTTATTAAAAACTTGTAACTATATAACTAAATACAAATATATATTTACAAATATTATGAGTGAATGATTGATTGATATGACGAGTTGCCGGCTTCCGAAATAGCCGGCCGGCGGTTGTGAAAATATTTGTAACAATGTATGTTTTGTTCATGGTCAACGCTGGATAGTCAAAGTTTTTTGTCTTTTTTGTTTAAGTATGTAAAGAAAAACTTCTTTTTTGTAGGTTAATTGGTGAAGTGTAGAGTAAGTTACAAGTTTTTACGCACGTTGTACAAGTTATTGAAAGAGGAAGTCTTTGAGCTAAAAGTCTTTATCTGGGAAAGAGATGTGGGTTTTGTTTGTTGGCGGGAAATATTATTTTTCTTTTAACAAGTTGATCGTTTATTTTTGAATTTTAAATTTCATCAAAAGTAGAAAGAAATTTACTAGAAAGTTAAAATGGTTCGGGTTGGTGTCTGCTCGAGATAAAGCGGAGTAGCAGCCTATGCCCTGCCCTTTGGTCTTTCCGGTTTAGATCGTATCAAGTACTCGTATTTTAATTTTAATCAGATATATATGGGTGTTTAGATTATAGAAGATGTATCTTATATTCTTATTGAGTTTATTCGTAATATTTTTTTCAAATTTTTTATGTTGATTATCCTAAAATCTTGTTACCTAACGTGATTTAGACCTTAGGAAATTTTTACAAATATTTTGCCATTTTGGCCTAAATTTTTTGAAACTAATCTTAGATTTAAAAAGAAAACTTACATAAATTGTTACAATGTTAGACAATAAAAGTAATAATTATCCATATAGACATGTAACTAATATCTATTCATTATAGCTACATTCTAGATAAATTTCTACAATACTGGAACACCTTTCCGAAGATTGTAGTAAAATAATAATAATGACCAAAGGTAATTTACTATATTATTTTTTTACATGTTAAATATCTATATCTATATCTATACTAATATATAAAGTAGGACCACCTTTTTTGAAATCTCAATAAAGGAATTGAATCGCCTAAAATGCCCCTATTCTTTATTAACTAATTTAAACATCTCTACCTAATATACCTATAATAC
>JANDBE010000015.1:3840607-3850707 GCA_024320915.1 Erigeron philadelphicus
AACATTGCATCACCGTGAATTTCTAAACATAAAACTTTAAAGGTAAAAAGAAAAGTCTTAAAAAATTTAATGATTAAAGTACGAAACACTAAAACGTTATCACCTTAAAAATAATGATATAAGTCAAAAAGAAAAAATAGAAATATAAAGAAGGCAAAAGTAAAAAAATAGAAACTTAAAGAAGACATAATGAAAAATAAAATTAAAACCTAAAGAAGTCAAGTTGACATCTACAAACCATGCAAACATAAAATAAAATTTAAAAAAAAAAAAAAAAAACAAGCAGGCAGGCTGCTGAGCCAGCAGCCAGCCTCGGTTAAAGTACGAAACACTAAAACGTTATCACTCTAAAAATAATGATATAAGTCAAAAAGAAAAAATAGAAATATAAAAAAGACAAAAATAAAAAATAGAAACTTAAAAAACACATAATGAAAAATAAAATTAAAACCTAAAGAAGCCAAGTTGACATCTATAAACCATGCAAACATATCTATAAACCATGCAAACATAAAAATAAAAAAAATAAAAAAAAAACAAAAAAAAAAACCAAGCAGGCAGGCTGCTAGCAGCCTGACTGATTCACTGTTCACGCCAAAAGATTTTAAATAGGGTGTAATTTATTTATAATACATAATAAAACATCAACTTTTTTTTTGAAATCTCAATTAAAAAATTGAAATACTTAAAATACTTCTCTTAATTAATTTAAACATTTCTATTTTCTATCTAATATATCTATAATATTCTTAATAAAATAATTTATAACATAAATCCCTAAATCTTTAAAAAATCCACGCTATCTTTTCTAACATTAATTTCCTTTACATTCACCATCATTACCGCTGCCACCATCCGTCACCACCATCCCGCGCAACTATCACCATTGCGCGGACATATAACTCGTTATATTACAAACACGACAAATTATTCATTGTAATATCTTAATGAGTTTTTATTTTATTGAAAGTTACTTGTTGTTGCATTGTGCGAATAATCTTTTAATATTTTTGAAATTTTAAACTTTATAAAAGGTATGGAGAATTCTTTTTTATATAATATTATGTTATGAAATGTCTATTTATTTTTTGTTAATACAAGACTTATTTTATTTTATTTTTTTAATTTTGTGTTAATTGATCCACTAGCTCCACAGAAAATTATAATGATATATTAATAATAAAATTACATATATTTTTTAATAAATATGTTGGTCTTAAAAGTTTAAGTAGAATATCGAAAGGAAAATGATTGATTTTTCTAAAACTTTAGTCTAATAATCCTCTTAATACCATAACATTTTAACATGTGTAATTCACTCATTATCTTTCGTTCATTATCCCCTTGATTTTTTCATGTAGATAATTAGGTTGATCTAGGGGGATTTATCATTACTCATATCGGAATTCGGAAGCAATGTGTTGACACTTACATATTGATTTTCTTTTATCGAATACACGTACCTACAATAATTTCCTTCCAAAACCAATCAAAAGTTTTTACAATTAACAAGCAATCAAACCCTAAAATAGTTTTCTGACCGAAGATCAATCCACAAGTAAAGGTATGTCTTCCTCCTATTGTTCAAACCATTGATTCATGTCCATACACATTCAATGATTATATATACATATACATATTACAGATTTTCATTTTGATTAGATTATTTATCCTGATTTTCTTTTGTAACTAATAATGAGTTAATTACGACTTTTCCATTACTCTATTAATCATTCTATGTTTTTCGATAAATCGCTGTCGTAAGCGCAAAAAATTAGGTGAATTTTAATCCATTTTGCCAGTTCAATATACTAAACACAACCCAAATTGGCCGGTGTCGAAATTGCCCCGATACAGTTAAAGTGGTCTTTGATTCGTATAAAACAAAGATGTATGTATATGTGTTTTGTTTATATGTATACATGGGTATATAAGCCAGTTTAGATTATATAAAGTAATCTGCACTGCGGTGCGCAGAGGGTAGTTCTATAGGCACAATTAAATTTTGTAAAGAGATAACATTTCTGTTCGTTTTCGTCGAAACCCTAACCCGAGAAGCCAATCAATCAGTGTTGTTTAACTTTGATTATATTAAATAAACAGGTAGGCGAGTTGGTATGGGAGGGCACGGAGGTTTGAATATTCTTCCGCAGAAGCGTTGGAATGTTTACAATTTTGACAACCGTGAAAAGGTACGCAAAGATGAAGAAGAAGCAGCCAAGGAAGAACAACTCAAGCGGGAACAGTCCCGTAAGCGTGACACCGAGTTCCGCATCGAACAACTCCGTCAAGCCCGTGGCTTGGCTTCTTCTTCTCGCCAAGGCACGGCTAGCAAGGTAGCCGAGTCGCCCGAACCAAAAGAGAAGGATACAGAGACAAAGTCGAAACATATTAATTTGTTTGAAGGAATTAGGATTTTTGATCCAGTTGATGACAAGAATGATAATAATAAAAGGGAATCATTAGCAGGACGCGGAGGAACAAGTGATAATAAAAATAAGAGGGCAAAAAAGGAGGAGCCGAAAGTGGTTTCGGCCGAAGATGAGAAATATCGTTTAGGGTACGGAATAGCTGGAAAAGGCGTTAAGTTACCTTGGTACTTAATGGAAAAAGAACAACAACCTGCTGCTCATCATAATGATTCATCATCAGATACGACACCAGTAACCGGTAGTAGTAACAACAAGAAAAAGAGTGTGGCCGAACTTAGGGAAGAGAGATTGAAGAGAGAGGCTCGAGAAAAGGCAAGACAACAAGCCTTGCTCCTCAAACATCCCCGTCGAACAAGGTAAAGAAGCGCCGCTTCCAAGAACTTTTTATTTTGTTGTATGCTGTTTTCCTTCCATTTGCTTTTGTTCCGTTTTATAAGAATTAATGATATCCGTATTTTCAAGTGGTGTACGCTGTCTAGTTGTTTTAAGTATTGATGATCATAGTATACCTGTATTATATTCAAACAAATAGTTTTTGCTCTATAATTAAAGTTAAAATCATTTGCCATTTCCTTTTCTTTTGTTAGGAAGCTAAGAAGATACTTGTATCTATTTTTAATCATAAACCTGCTAAATGCTAAAGAAAACTACAGTAGTTAAGGTCCATGAGTGTGGAAACTTTAGCATACTTGTTGGCTTAAGATAAGTGGAAAACACAAGGGAATCAATTATCCCTAATTAAATGCTGCTTTCTGGATGATGAAAAGCAAGACTTTTGACTAACGATTAACTCAAAATGCTAGACAAGGTTAGAGGAATTTTTGGATAAATTAATTGGTCACTGGTTAGTTCAGATGCGCTTTATGATACCACTTGAAGATTTATACACCTAATCAAATATTAAAGACCAATGTATGGCCACTTTTCAGAGGGACTTGCTACTAAGTTAAAGTTCTAAGTATGAACAACACTACAATAATAACTTATCATATACTGATAAATGTTACAGTGTTACACAAACTCAAGTTCATTACTGTGCTGTTCAGAGTTGAAACGTGAAATGGATAACTTAGTTGATAAGTTTGTTGGGGTTATAGTTGGACCACAACTGGACTCAGTTTGATGAGAACATGGGCTAATTGAAAGAAAAAGATGAGAGAAAGCACAAGGGAATGTATTGTTTCTCATCAAATGCTGCTTTCTGGATAATGAAAATCAAGACTTTAACGATTAACTTAAAACACTAGAGAAGGTTAGAGGAATTTTGGATACACTGATACACGGAATCAAATTTTACACAGAATTTGATTTATACCCAGAATCAAGTTTTAATGCCCAATGTATACCCACTTGAAGATTTATACACAGAATCAAATTTAATGCCCAATGTATACCCACTTCTCTGAGATGCTTGCAACTAAGTTAATGTGTTACATATGAAGAATTGAAGAACACTACAATAATAAGCTATCATAGATGTTACTAAAACCCGAATTTAATACTGTGTTGTTCAAAGATGAAATGTGAAATAAATAACTTAGTTATTAAGTTTTTAGGCTTATAGTTGGGCCACTACTGGAATTGGACTAAGTTTGATGGGAACATGGGCTAGTTGAAATAAAAATATAAGAGAAAATAGAAACAGGGTTAAGCAGTTGTTCGATGGCTGAAAACATTTTTGTGGTAGATTTTTCCGGAGAGGGAAAGCTTAGCCTGCTTAGGTGCACGTATTGCTGCTAATTTGTCCAACATTTTACTCTTCTTGCTTCCGGACTATATTTTATGCTCCCGACATCGAACCACAACCTCCAATAGTCTATTCTTTGGAATTATTTGTGCTTTTTGTTGATTTAGATCCACATGACGTTCAAGAATCATTAATCAACCAAAGGTCGAGGGATCCCATTGATACCTTCAAATGCAGGGGCTATTGATCATTGTTTTTTTAGGTAGGGGTATATATGTAGGCTTCCACAATTCGCCCACAGGCATCTCAAATAGCTATGTGGACCATGTCATACCTTCTTCCTCTATAGGAGTTACTTGTCCGAAATTTCTGCTTCATGGAAGACCTTGATGCCGCATTAGACAAGATAAAAACTATTAAAAGTTAAAAAATACATAAGCTGTTTTCTCGTTGCCCTTGCTAAGCAGATTCCAACCGAAGAAGAGTACTTACTTTAGTCTTCACATTCCAAAATCCAAACTAAACCATGAGATTATTTTCTAGAGTCTTGACTAATATAATGAGAGCTTATTACGCTCTTCTCCTGTGTTAGCCTCCTTGTTTTAGTTGCTCCTGAAGACACGAATTCAGCATCCAAGTATAGATTAAGGCAATTTAGTTTGTAAAATGTGTGGGAATGGTGTAATACTGAAAGTATGCCTATGTGACCTGCAGTGGTTTATAGATTCTCAGCTTAAGGAAGACCAGATTGGTATGAGTTCTTATTCCAGTTTTAGTAAGTTGATTAAATTCAAAAGTAGAGGTAGCAAGCAGGTGGGTTTGCAACTGTTGAAAAGGGGTTTGATTGAAATAGGTCACTATTTCATACTAGTTGAAAGCGGTTGCTGATCTGAGAAAAAGTTACAGTGTCCATTTTGGTTGATCGATAATCACCGTGACAACAATGTTTACAGAAACAAAGCTGTAAAAGAAAATCAGGGCTTGTTCAAACCCCAAATTGACTGTTCATTAGTAGACGAGTTTTGATGACCAAAAAGGTTTAAATTTCAATGGTATTCTGATATTTAGGTTCACTAAAAACTGGAAACCGAATTAGAAGGAAGCATTGTCGAATAGCTTCAGGTGCAGGTTCTAAATTTTGCAATGGATATTAGGCATGAGCCATTAGTGGAACTTAAAATTTTTTTGAACGGTGTCTCAATTTCTATTTTGTACACTAATCTGTTTGATGTTTTTAAATGTGGATATATAAATATTATGTAGATAGGAAGTTTACTTAATTTGTAGCAGTGCAATAAAACTGGATCACAACTAGCAAACGTTTCTAGTTTGGCATGCCTTGTTCTTATGTTGTGGGATCAAACACCAATTGAAGTACCACTTATGGATCGTCTACATCTGCATCTCTTGTCAATTTTGTTTGAAACTGGCGCAGTTTTATTTGAAAATCTGGACTGAATGGGTCATGGGAAACTCTTCTTTTGCTCTAAGCTCAACAAACTTGTAAACGAGTAAAATACAAAAAGCGTAACGAGGTTATTTCAAATTAGCTGAACACCCTTTGAGTGATCCTATTTAATTAGCTTGGCTGAAAAATGCGTTATCTAAACAGTATACCCTGTTGTTGGCATTGTAAGATGATGGTTGAAGCAACTTGAAGACAATATGAATAGTGTTGTCATTTATCCTGTGATTGTACCTTCTTACTGGCTACCAAGGCTTATCATGGTAACTTTATCTTCATCACTGGACCTTTTTTTTTAGCCAGACTCTGGTAGTAACTATCGTAAATAAAGTACTTAAAGAAATGGGTGACCTCTTCATGGAAAAAACCTGTTCAATGGTAGAATCAAGCTCATCTGAGCAGGTCATGCTTGGAGCTTGATGTATTATAGCTGCATAAGCACAAGTATCATACGATATACTATGAAGTTGTATATCAACAAGCATCATTACTTTTCATGATCTTCCAGACACACATATAATAAAAAAAAAGGGTGATCTGAAAAGTGAAGATCAACTAGTAGATTTTGGTGAGACTATGCTCAAGTTATATACAGCTAACAACAGAATATGCTTCAAAACATTGATTCATGACTTGCAAAAATAAACCCTGAAGTAACATTTTCAAAATTATGCACCATAACTATAAAAATTTAAGCTAAGTTTATTCTGAATGGAGAGAGGCATCAGCAATCTGCTTAACTCTCAATGTCAGATATATGAGTATAATTGTTCCGAAACTTGACCTGGAAAAGAAGCAGATAGAAAACTTAACACGTCAATAGTTGAATATCGAAGCAAAGGTAATAAGTTAACAATGACTCTTATTTTAGCATAATGAACACGTTAATAGTATCTCAAAAACAAGACAGTTCCGAATTGAACTCTGTCAGCAGACAGTATCAAAATATAGAGATATGATATATGAACCAAACTACTATGCATAGAAGAATCACATAACATGGTCAAGGCCTATATAATTATCTTTTGCCAAATAAGAAAATAAATGGAAACATTTACTTGACGCCCAGTCTCAACTTCAACAAAAGATAGCAGCCGGTGGGTCATTTGGGCCAAACGGACTTTTGTAAGTCAGTTTTGTAGCAGGGATTGGAATGGGCCATTTTGGGTTGACCCAGAAACAATTTTTTTTCAGTTTTTGTCCATTTTTATTAGAAAGCAAATGCTTTGAAAAGGACATTCTGCAACTTTCACCCATTTGACACATTGTCATTTTTAGTTTTTGTCCATTTTTAAGATCTGGCCCCTTTTTACAGAAGGTAAACAACAGAAATCAGTAGAATACAAGTAACTGGGTTGTAGCATCATAGGTTGTGGACTTACAATACTGAGAACAGAAAAGCAACTTTTCTAGAATTAAATGAGGTGACACGCTTGTATTTCCTCATTCTGGGAGCCTCGGGACCTTTTTCAGCTGCGGTTTTATCTGTCCAACAACAACAGGCACTTCATCAATCAGCCTAGGTCCAGATTTAACCACTTTTTAAGCCAATGCCCATGAATATGGACCATTGAACCCAAAATCTTCAGTTAAGTCTCAGTTATGGCCTTTTGTGGTTTTTACAGAAATCTTGGTTTCATTTTGAATCTTTGACCCTTTGACCGAACTTGCCAAACATTGAATATAAATACGGGCCTTACGGTCTATTTTGGGAACTATTGATCAGTTATACTATAAGCTTTATGTGTTCAAAAACTGTTGCAGTTTTGTTCTGCAAGAAAAATATGCTGAAATCTAGCATCCATAAATCGCAATTCTCTAACCTAAACTACATGCAAAAATATTATATAGCCTAAGGATGTGCTAAATTACCTCGAGTAGAGAACTTGGGTAAGATTAGGCTGTGATTCATCAACAATTGCATGTATTTTCCTTCTATTTCAAAGCTAATTTGTTTCGGCAATGACTTCTGCAATATCGTTAAATAGGCCCGATTAGAAGTACTATGCAGATATACAAAACTAGAACATGAAAAAACTGCCTAAACTTGCATCAAAAGGAGACATAGTCATATGTTTCTAAACATAATTTATCTTTTAACTCACCATCTGCTCTTCCTCATTCTTCAAATTGCCATCGGTTTCTTTTAAAGTTCTAGGTGTCTCCGCCCTCCCCTTCTCAATATCGACATCTTTCTCACGGCAACCAGAAAAAGCATCTGCATTTTCCACCATCATCATTTGTTCATCCAATGGAAGCTCATTTTTAGGAGGCACGTAAACATTCATTGAGCTTGAGAGAGCTCCCGACATCTCACTTTGAGACACAATGCTGCCTTCATCAGGTAAAGCAACAACACTATACGAATCACAACCCTGCAATATAAGATCTCCAAACATCAGAATAATATAACTTCGTTAATTAGTTTAAACATATGGTTGAGCATGTTTCAGACTGAACACTGATATTGAACTAAAAACAATGTGTGATTAAACCACAATTAAACGATTCATTATATAAATGACAGCGGAAATCCACTTCGTGCACCAACCATGAGTAGCTAATAATCAACCGATGTACTTATAAGTTATATAGTACACAAATTGCAATCAGGCATGACCATTCTTAATTGGTGATGTGAATGTGATTAGCTTAATTAATCATCACAATCATAAAAACCAGAAATGTGCTATCATTAATAGAAGAGACATCTCTTCTTTATTATACAAACAAAAGATTTTAAAACACACAAACAACTACTACATTATTATACATATATATTTATAATATATGATATGATATCCATAATAAATGTATTCTAGATATAGAATATATTGCATTGAACAAACAATCAATTCAATACAGTAAGGGCAATGGCCAATGGGCCATGGATTCAGCAACTAGTGCCACCATAGTTCATCAATAATCCATCATAACTTCTTTACTGACCGTTTAAAAAAATAAACATCTTTAGTATCACTTGAATAATACACTCGAAATAAAAAAAAATTCAAATTATACATACACGTTGAGTGATAGAGATTTCTCATCTAGGGGTTTAAATTGACGATCTATCATGTGAAGGAGCTCTCTATCACAGCCGTCCGATTAAGATAACGTATGATAGACTCATAGACCTTTAACTGTTTACATTGAAACCAAATTGTAAACTCGATTATATCGATTTTTATTATATCTAATTTGTGTAAATACTTGAACATTATATCGATTAAATTTCAAGAAAAAAAAACCCATATGCCGGAGTAACTACCCCAAAGCCATTCAACTTGTCTTACGCGCCGACCATGGTATTCACGCCAGGTCTGAGGCAAAATGCCCTTCACATCGATATTACCTTGACCGTTGCAGAGTACATCCTTATTAATATATTTTTTTTACAACTTAAGGTAAAATACATGTCGTGGTTTATACCATAATAATACGGTTCTCATTCCAAACTGCTCAAAATTACATTGCTCATCTCTCTACTTGCAAACTTTGTAAGGTTTTCATCCCTGTGACCAACATACAGCCAGAATCTCGATTAAATTTGATCGTGCTACAAAATAAATAGTCACATCATTTGACATTTGTTCCTCAATTGTCATTTAGCGTATCTTTTGCAATTTGTAGACTAGAGGCTAAAATTCATGTTCACTAGAATTTATATCGTTTTCCTAGTAACGTAAAAATTATATTGTCACATTCAAGTACAGAAGGGCTGTAGCTGACCTAAATTGGAGCCACCCTAAAAGAGTCACTATCCTAATTATGATCATTTGTTTGTACTACAATCTATTAAATAAAAAGGCCGGAATAACTAAATTTCTATGAAATTACTTCGAAAACATTAATAAAGTCACGATAGATAGTAGTTCCCACAAATATATTTACATATACGACCTTGGAGTATTTATCAGTTTTAAGTCCCACTTCTTACATTTCTCGGTAATCGTAGGTAATCATAAAACATTCATGAAAATAGATCTTGTAGAGTATAAATAATCATAATATATATATATATTTTATAAATATGAACCATTGGCTTAATCACCAATAGCTAAAGGTATCTTTTAAATTCACTATGGAGCCCTGAGGGTGGATTTAACAAGGTTTCAGACTTCCAGGTTCTAGCTTTGGGGTTTTCATCCCAAAAGTATTTTTTATGAGGTGGAGGTTGGAAGTTCAAAAATAACTGGTTAAAATTGTCTTCAACACGTTTGAATCAAAACTCAATTTGAAATATATATATATAAACTATATTATAAAGCAGATTTCCCCTGTCAAAATTTTAAGTTTCAACATTTACTTCCCCAAAATGCCCTTCTATGTAAATAATATTACCAAACACCATTTCTATCTCCTCAAATCTCAACCAATCATCTTTTTTCTCTCTCCTCCCATAAATCATTTATTCCTACAATTCATTCAAAATCTTTTATCTCACAAACCGTACGTCGATAAATTATAAAAAGTATATGGGTGTTCTTAAAATTTCATGCTCTTTCACTAGAGA
>JANDBE010000015.1:3928661-3945649 GCA_024320915.1 Erigeron philadelphicus
GACTGAAAACGGCGACGAAGTTTCAGGTACCGTGCGTGATGTTGAACATAGTTATAATGCTGCTCGAGGTGGCCACTCAATCCGAGTGTATCTAAAGCCTTGAATAATGCTGATTATTGACCCACTTCGGTGGGTTTTTAATATAAAAAGAAATTGTGGGATTTTAATATTCAAAGTATAACTTTTTAAAGAAAATCACGTCATTTACTCCACAAATGCACATAAACCATGCCAAAAGGGAAATCCATTATTTTAAAACAAATTCCAAATCATGTTGCGTTTATTAAATTAAGTAAATGGATTAGAGACACTCTTTCTAAAAATAGCAATAATTGCAATAGTCAATTACCCAGTCAAAAGGTTTCAAGACCAACACATAAAACTAATGTTAGTACCGAGAAAAGGACAATTAATTGCTAGACCATGACATGATGTAGCTAGCAAGAGCATCGGGTATGGTTACCGACGAGATCGAGTTGTCAGTGTGTCACGTCGGTGCCGGACCGAGCCCTCCCCTCCCAGTCGACGCCAGACTTTGTTCGGGTAACCAAGCAGATGTTCGATATCTCCACGGTGGCATGTTGTAATCTACAAGTTGCGTGTTGTAACTAATTTATTCTTTAGCTTCTAATTCTAATATCCACGTCGCATAAAAAAATAATTATCCTCGTCAAATCAAACTCAATTAATATGTCAACTTCATCATGCTTGGTTCACTTCCAAGTGTATGTGTTAAAATAGATCTAGTTCTGTATCCATACACGCATGGATGAAGTGATAGGGTCTAAGGACAAACATTCGATCTAATTTTTAGTGCCTAATAGCGACGGTCACACAAAACAAATAAACACATATAGTATTTATAAAAAGAGTAACATAAATGATCATGTTTATCCATTTACAATAAGATTATAAGATTATGACTTAAAATAAGATCTTTACACGTGATATGATGTAGTGGTAGTATCAATATCAAATTATATATCTAAGGTTTTCTATTGTTTTTCAAACTCACAGCTTTATCATAAATGGATACGATAAACTTGTGAAATTATGGAGTATTTAAAGTTATTTGTGTTGGTTGGATATTGTAAAATAAGTATTAAAATAATACAAATAATACAAGATTTTGACTTTTGATCATGTTTAAATTGATGCACGAAAATTCACGAATCAATTGATGCACCATGATTTTTAAGATGCACGATCATTTTCAGTAAAGAAAAATTTATTATTTTATTTGTTTTATTTTAATACTTATTTATTTTATCTAAAACTTATGTATATAATTAACGGGTTTTACTAATAACAAATTCAAAGGTTGATTTTTGATGGATATACAATATAATTTTTTATGCATATAATAAAGTATCAATCATAACCTTTAAAACTGTCATTATGATATTTCGTAATTTAAAAGTACAACTTTCTTGTTTAAATAGGGTAAACGTTTTTATTAATCTAAGTAGTGACATGTTAAAGCGGGGCCATGGCCCATGGAGAATACTATTCTATTGGAACGGATGACGTGGATAAAGATATATTAAAGAGTGTATTTGTGGCCAAGAAAGAGTAGCTCATAAAAAGCAACTTGCAAGCAAATAAGCAATCATATTGAAACTTAATAATGTTGCCTTCCAAAAATGCATGTGCCCTGCATTTGAAAGGCTCCTCATTTGTTGCATTCAATATGTTTTTGTTGGTGGGGTTTGCTTGCTTTTAGTATCTCAACGAGAGAAAGTATATTTGCATTAAGCCAGTGAAATGGTGGACTGATAAGTCATAGAATGTGATAAATCATAAGAGGTGATAGATTATATATTGTGACAACCAAATACCTTAACCGTATGAGTTCCGCCTTCGGATTTAAAAATTTGTCGAAAATATATCGAATAACCTCACTAATGAAAGAACATGAACATGAACATGTTATTTAAAAAACACTCATATAATTTATATAATTCACGATGTACGGTTTTTAAAATAAAAAATTTTGAATGAGTTAAAAAAATAAAATGATTTATATGGTTGAGATTTAAAGAGAAAGATAAAAAATGAGTGGTTGAGATCTCTTCTAATGATATTATAAATAAATGACAAAAATATTTTGTGGTTTTAACTACTTAAAGTCGAAAAAATAAAAAGAAAAACAAAATTTTTTTTTATAATATAATAAAAAAAACAATACTTTATAATATAATAGATAAGAGTGATTTAAACCTTGAAGTGACTCAACTTCTGATTATGCATGTTAATCGATTTCAAACAAGATATGAACTCAATTGAAACTTTTAGTGTTTGAGTTGATAAGGTCCAAAAGCTTTATACTTAATGTACAAATAGCAGTGTACAAATATCAAATGAAGGTACATTTGTACACCAATAATGAGCCGGTTATCAGTTTAGAACTATAAATATGGAACGAAGAAAGCTATCGCCGGATATAATATATGATACGAACAAGTACAGCCGCATAAATAACAAGTATAAAAACATGGCACAAGATTTGTTTCTAAGATGCATTTCACCATAAAACTTATCCCACAAACAATCGATAATGTACAAGATAAGAGTGTATAGATATATGCTTTCTGATTTTACATAAAAAAAAAATTTTTAAAAAATGTACAAATCATATGAAGGCAAAACCAAGTCTATGCTGTAAGGTAAACACACCACAAAATGCTTTTGCCCACATATGTATATATTAACAAAGAAGTAAAACAATTGTAGGTAAAGAAACATTTACACCTTTATCGCATCAAACTTCTCGCCCATTGCTCCACCTTTCTGTTTCTGGAACTGAATGTACCTTAAGGTACAAGCAAAGAAAGCATCTGAAGTTTGATTGGGAGTGGCCGTGTCACTTTGCATCTCGGTTTTAATCAGCTCTATAAGCCCTTGGATTGTAGCACTTGTTATTTGTGGATTTCCTTTCTCGAAATAATAGAGGTACCTGGAAGAAAATATTGTGTAAATAATCAGTTGATAAATGTAAATTCAACTTCCATTTAACCCGCAAAGACTACTCGTGACACAAATGGAAGGTTGGGGGATGAGCAAAGGTTGCAACATCGATTAGTCACTAGTCAGCCAACAGCGTCTTTTGAGTTTTAAAACAGTATTTGATATCAAGTGTTATTACGAAAACAATTACTAAAAGAAAGACTTTATATCAGAATAATATCATTCAGGTTCTAAAGACTTGTTTACTTTGGCGACTCTTCAAGCATTTGACCCATTTCCTTTTCAACTAATTCTTAAACCTTCACCCATTCAATCTGTTTAAAATATACAACCCAAAATCGACCTACAAAAATGGGTTGAAACTGTCACCGAAAGTGAAAACACCAATGCGTCATTGGATGAGGTAATGGTGGTGTAAAATGTGTGTGTGTGTGTGTGTGTGTGTGTGTCTGGCAGTGGGTGCGTAGTAAACGTACTTGTTGAGTATTTCGACAAAGAGAGTTACGGGCCCACTGCTACCTCGAGCAACACTTGCCATCTGCTGTGCAGCATTTGCGATCCTTAATGCACGCTTAAGGCAAAGGAGGACCCTGAAATGCAGATAATGTAAATTTTGACCCAAGAATAGCAAACCAGAACAAAACTAACAAGATGGGTAGACCGTACACCTTTCTCCATCCTTGATTCCATCCTGATCATCCACCCAAAACAAATGAGAACATGCGTAAACCGCTCTGCATTGATCTGGCTTCTTAAGAAGTTTAGCTGAATACTGAAGATAGAATAAACGTGTTATTGGTTAAAACTTTTAAATAACGGAAGAAATAGAACTGTAACATGGAGGATTCAAAATGCTTTTACCCCCGTGGCTTTATGCGTCAAGGTATCCCTGTTCTCCACACCAAATACATTTGTCCTTTGAAGGGTCCCAATAATTAGGTGAATTGCAGTTACCTGGGCTTTCGAGTCCTGTCACCATTCAACTGATTAATTCTATCATAATCACCAAGTGCTTTCGACCCAATAATGATAGCGGTTCGATGGAAAGGTCACGTAGGTTTGGGTAATGCGGCATCTTTAGTACTAAGTAAAACCAACACAGGTTGGTTAGGTTGACCCATAAACCCTTTCTGTGCATTTTTAAAAGAACTTGTGAACAATTTATGTATGATTCTAAAATTAGGTTCTACAATAATACCCTGAATCTTGGATAGAAGTAATTCAAAGAGGTTTAATGGACTTTCAACCCTTTGACCCCTTCCATTTTTAGTAACAACTTTGATTTTGAGATTTGTGAGAAAAAAACACAACCCATTTATAACCCCTTTATACATAGGCTGAAACGACCTCCTTTATAACCCCCCTCAGGTTGCAACTTTTAGTCTAGGGATGCTAATGTATCAATAGTCAACCATTAAAATCTATCATAGTAACTACTTAAAGCAAAATTAAGCAAGTACCGCTATTTCTTCTTCATATATAACAAATGCTTGAGTGAAGAACTCATAAGCAACGGGTTCCAGATCACAGTCATTGGCAGCCTGCAGAGAATAAAGGTCATAACCATCATGTGTTAGTTAATTGCCTTTGAGGAAATAGTGCAAATTGACTAGGGTGGCGACTACTTGGTAGTGAAGAGATGAGACAAATATTCGTCAAACTATCTCAAGAGATAAATCTATTCCAGGATTCCTAGTGCTTGTCAAGGTGGCAAATTGACTACATTTTGTACATGTGCGGGCTGGATGGGTTGGCATGAAACAGTTTTTGTCCAGATATCTTTTGTACGAGAAATGATTAATCCTCCTAAAAGAATAGCCTATAAATCCTCCTAATCATAATTCATAAGATGATGACATGTGGAAAAATCCAGTATCAAGATTAAGAAAGAGTTTTAGTGGATATATCATTTATTAAACCTATTTGGCCGGTTAGAGACGAAAGATAGCCCGATCTGACCCATTTATAACTAAATAAGTCAACATTGCCACTACTACATAGATGCTTTATATTATATCAAAACTCTGTGCAGAACTAGAAGACTTCACCTCTGCACATTGCAAGTACAACCTCAATGCCAATTCTGGTGCTGGAACATACGAAAGTGCCTCAATTATCTGAAACATACAAAAATTAATGTCATAAACCGACAGGTCAACAAGTGAGGTGACAAGGACTTGTGAAAGAACCCACTTGTTCAAAGCAATAACCAAAAAATTTAATCACTAAAATATGGATTGCAGTATATTATGAATGGTGGCTTAATGATTGCCAATATGATCAAAAAAGCAAAATTATAAACAAGCAGATGCATATAAGGAGAATTTCATGACAAAAATTGAAATAAAGTGGTAATCCAAAAAAGTGACCTAAGCAAACTCTACAACTACTAACAGTGGCTGCCACTGTAAAGTGCTTCTGGCCATCTAGGTAGAGGTAAGAATTTGAACACATCAATTTCAAATTGATCAAAGCAGGATGTATGTCATAGAAATATGCAACAAAAAGGTAAGATGTTTGTTTCAAATGCCTTCAATGGGTCTAATCTAACATTCATTAAAACGCATACAACGTCCTAAACTCTTACTTCTACAAATATAACATAATATTATTTTAGCAATATCGGTTAGTAACCATATCTGATGCACTACTTATCTAAATAGTTTATAAATTCACATTTTGACATGTTACTGAACCCACTACTTATGCCCATTCTAAGCTTTATTTATAAATCTCCAACAGCTTTTTAAAAGTCAAAATCACCTGATTTAGAAGCTGAAAAATTTTCTTAGGAGTTGCCGGATCCTCTTCCCCAGCTACATCTCCATCCTGATTTTGCAATTGACGAACCAGCTACAGATAATATATAACCAATCATGACACTAATTAATCAGAACTGCCAAAGTCCAACAGTTAACACGGTGCACAAACTGTTCTTTTTCCTTCTTTAAGTACATTGGTAAAGTGGTCCTTAACACTGTTTTGACGTCTGTACTCAAACTATTTGACATAAACAAATCTGCAATATGGATAACATACCTTCAAAGCAGAAAAGACTAGTGGAGGGATTGTGAAAGGAAGACGTTTTGGGCCTCCAGTCATGATATGCTTTCGCACTGTTAAGATAATCTAAAGCAGAAAAAAAAAGTTATAAAAGTAACGGAGCTTAAAAACAAAAGCAGCAAGCACCCTGCTGTTAGTCGGGTTACAGGTCATAACAGGGCAGTCTTCTGTAAAACTGGTTAGACAGGTTGGGTTAGCCTTAAGCAATTTTTGTTTCTTATATATAACTAGCATGTCAGATATGATTACAAAAGCTGCATCACGTTATAATCTACTATTTTACATATAATAGTCTAAGAAATTTGTGCATAAAAACTATCTGAGTTTCAACCATAGGACAATTCCCTGTATAACATAATTTTTTAAATTTTACCCATCTGACCTATAATAGATAAAGATAAAACTACTAGATATCAATCCATTGAACACAAAACGGGTTATAATTTCCATTTACATCAGGGAAATATAAACTTAAAGCAAAGCCACAGTTACCTTCAACATCTCCTCTGGGTCATCGTTATATAGCACATGTATAACACGAGAAATAGAATTTTGTTCTTCATTAAAATCCTCCTCATCGAACTATCAGCATTTGCAGAACATAATACAAAAAAGAAACAGAAAGTTAAGAAACAAGTAGCAAAATATAAAAACCATTTTAGCACCGCATGAGATGAGAAAGAAAGCAATCATAATGCTATGGTAATTCTGCAAGCTACAACTTGAAACTCTGACGTTTAATATGCACCTCATCCTCGGAATCTCCCTCCAAGTCCTTTATAAGCCCTTTAATTAGTTCAAAAAGAACCTCAACCTGCAACAAATACACCAATCAGATATTATAGAAGAAAAGCAATATAAGTTAATTTACATCAATATACGTCTAGACGCAATTATGAATAAAATAACAAAACATGTTCAATATACCTTGTCAGCAGAAGATACACAAGCCTGGTTCGTCATTATGCTTTGGATAATAACCATAGCCATTACTTTGTTAGTTCCATTATCAAGGTGATCCATAACTCGAGGATAATTAGACAGTGTCAGGGAAGTGACAATATCACTATATTTTTCCAGTGGAGCACTCAAAAGTGCAACAACTTGTTTTGTAGCTCTACTATCTTCAAGCTTTGGTTTGTTTGAGAGTATCTTTACGCAAGACCCCTATCCAAAATAGAAAAAGAAAGCGTCACAAGAATAACCATAAAGATATCTACATATTTACTCCTTTTTTTTCTACTTTTCTATTCATGTATTTGACCACTTAGTAGTTTGACCTGGGTGGAGAAACAAGAAAGGGTCTCAATAATAAATTCTATAGCATATTGAGTCACATTGACCCAAAACATATTTTGCCCAAACTTTTGATTAATTATTGACAATTAGTCTCAGATACAATTAGAAATACTATATGGTCCTGATAAAAATCTAACTTCTTGTTTGAGATGATACAAAAGACTTTACACAAAAACTTTACACATTAAACTACACGTTGACAAAAGTTGTGTTTGACACGTTAAACCATTGGACCAATTTCCTATAAGTTTATCTTCAATATTTTCCACCCTACCATTTAGAGGTAATATTTAACCCAGGTTTACCCCATTCATCAGTATATGTACCAAATTGACACCTTCACCAAACAAGATGTTTTTAGGTGAATGATAATAATCAGTCTAACCCTACAATCTACAAATTGCAGAAGAGATCTACATCTTATACGATATAAATATATAACATACCAGCACTTGATCCACATAATCAAGCCGATCAGGATGAACACGAAGAGTGAATGTGAGAAGGGAAACATACAAAGTAATGGCACCAACAATTGGCATGTCACCCTGAGTTTCAATAACCTGCCAACAAAGTATTCCAATCAAAAGATGACCAAAACTCTTTGGAAATAGATAGCATCCACAAAAAATGTACAACACTTCATTTCAGAAAAAATACAGTAATGTACATAACGAGTACCTTCCCAATAGCACTGCTCAATTTTGCAAAAGCTTCTACTTGGAGAAACTCTGGTAGGACCTGCAATAGCATATAATTACTTGAGCAAATGCAAAACTCTGACAAATATAACCACTTCTCATAAAAAAAACTCACTTCTGGACTTGAAGCAGCATAACTTGATAGTCTCTCCATTAGTTGGGATAGTACTGTCTTGATATCAACCGTAGGCTGAATTTTCAATAGATTATACACATTCAAAACCTTTAGCACATACAAAGACACATATCTATAAACTACTCTTCTAGGGTTTATATAAACACCATATTCCAGATCAAGCATATATAAGCCAAGGGGTAACACTAATGAAAAAAGATATACAGATGAAGATAAGAAGTCTCATGCACCTGGAGCTGGGGACAAGCTCCTAGAAGGGTTTCAAGTGTCTGTAAGTGATACTCATCTGGAAACACTTGAATCAGGCAGTCCATCAGATAATACTGTGCTAGCTCATCCTTACAGTTGACAACCTATCACAGAGAAATTGTAAACACCTAAAAAGTTATACACTGTACTCTAAGATTTTGGAGGTAATAAAGGGACTTTTGGAATGGTGGGTTGGGGTATGGGTCAAATATATTTGGGTTAAAACTCTCAATTTTAGCATGTCAGAATGGGCATAGGTGAAAAAAAAACTGTTACAATTAATAAGCTACATTGTTGAAAGAACTTTTTAAGGAATAAGTACAGATTAAAAGCAGACTTTGGGAGACATTCAACCCATTATGGGTCAAATATGTTTGGGTTGAAACTCTCAACTTTAGCACATCAGATTGGGCATGGGTGAACAAAATTGTTAGAAATAATAATCTAAATCGTTGAATAAAACTTTTTACAGAAGATGTATAGATTAAAAGCGCAGTTTGAGGACTTTCAACCCATTTGACCCATTCACACTATTTGTCCTGTTCCCACATCTAACTTTTTATATTTACTCATTTGAGATAAAACATGACCCAAATTGATTTGTTCAAAAGTAGTTTAGTTGGAATTACCACCTCTAGCTAGCTATACTTTGAAAACTGGTAATACTGGAACAACGAAAAAAACTAGACCTGCTCCAAGATTCTGGGTAGAACAGTCTCTTTGTACAAATCAAGGTCAATACCCTCTATCTGACTAAGAACATGGAGATTTTTACCGACCTGAAAATTCAAAGACATGTTCAAAAACATTAATTTGACCACTGGACTCTACTTAAACCAGATCAATGAGTTCCATGGTGTTATGGTGTTGATATTACTAGATCACGCAGCTCGTTCCTCTCCTTCTCCATTTTCTCCCGCACCCTGGCAGGTCCCTGCAGACCAGAAAGCCCAAATGAAGGCCTCAACTCAGGATCACCAAAATCAATGTAGTACAAGCACTATTAATCCTGCATTATAAAAAATCATGCTCTCATGACTCATTACAACATGTCATGCAAGTATGCCAAGCATGCCACAACATGACATGATAAAAGCCAATAAAGATACGAACCCACAAACCTGATGCTCCATCCGAACCCAGAGTTTATTCATCTCTGAAAAATTTTGCAACACAAACTCTACAGCATCCATGACAGTATCACCATCTCTATAAAACAACAAGAAATAATTACCTCATTGTCTCAAACAAATTAAAACCAGCTATGCAACAACTGAAATGAGCAGGATTTCGACAGCTTAAGCTGAAAAACATAATGTTGGCCAAACTAGTTCCAGGTAATTGACATGCAGTTGCACTAGCATATATGAACATGATAGAAACAAAAAAATGGCAATTATGACACATTTACTAGTAATTGGGTCTATTTGGATTGTGGTTTATCTCGAACTGGTCAAAAAATTTAACTTTTTTAGCTAAAACTGGAACGGGCCATCTAAGTTGAATGGGTCAACACTTGAATGTAGCCCATAAGTTAACCACAACCTCCTGTTACACTTTATGCAAATATTTAGATCACTTTCGTAATAATATTGTTTTAGTGAATAAAAATTGTAAATACAACTAGTGAACATTTATTTACTTTAAAAATATAAAAAAATGTGTTTATGGGTAATAAGAAACAGATGTAGGGGAAGCGAAATGAAAACGAGAGCAAAGCAATTTGAGAATTTTTACTCATTTGAGTATAAAAGTTAATTACAAAATGAAGAATACAAACTATTATAGCCTAACTAACGGCTATTTCTAACCATCTAATTTCTTACAAACTCCTTAAGTTCCACTTTGTAGTTTGTACCCTTCTAAAGGTACAACTTGTCACTTAATATACAAACTATATACACTTCATAGGTAACCTAATCAGGTTTGAGTGTTTGACACAGTATTAATAAAAACCACTGTATATATATATGAGTGATATGACCATAGCATGTATCTGGTCAATTCTATTATGAATTAGTGACATGGGTTCTCCTGGAGAAAAAAATTAAGATAATTAGGTGCAAACAAGAACATTTAAAATAGAGTAAAGAGCAACATATTTACAGCACAAAATTAAGAGCTCAACACTACTACAAAATTAGACATGAAACTAATTGCATGAAAACCCACTTACATATACATCGAAAGTAAGCACAAAACTAATTGCAAGAAAAACAACTTCCTTACCCTTCATATTCAGACCCAATATCAGGAAGCTTATCTCTACTAATTTGTGCAAGGTAACTCCTAAGGAAGAGCCCACGAATGGGATGCTGAACCGCACGACACATCTCAACAAGGTCTTTAAGAACATCTTTAGCAGGAGCCTCCTTTGATTTTATGTACACAGACCCTACGGTACATAAGAGATACCTATAAATCAAAGAGACAAATATCAAGAATAATCCACAGATAAACAGAAGCTGATGCAACATGTTGCTGAAGATTTTCTTTTTGTTATTTTTCTTTTTGTAAGTATGTTACGCGGGACGTAACAATGATATTTCTACAAATGTGAAATGGCTATTAAAAACTAACCGATGACAGATCTTTGACAGGTCGACTACACCTCTTCCCACTACTTTCACATGAATATGTTGGAATGGAACTATTCTTAATTGCGGAGAATCTTTTTGCAATGGTTTCGCAACTGTGTTACGACTTCATTGCTTAGTCAACTTACGATACAATCATAATATATGTACGTTGATTGAGGGAACAATTAAGTTCCATAATTTGCTCCATGAATAAACAGCATAATTATTATTATTATCGAATGAATATCAATTAATACTAATAATGAATGAGCACTTGTGGCAGTATGCATGCAAAAGTGGCCAGAAGCTCCAATTGATTGAATATTGTTAGACCTAACACCTCAAGCTTATCTAATAGGTTTATGCTAATGCGTGTGAGTGTAGCCAAGAAACACACAAATATTTAAATTAGAAGAGAGGGAGAACAAAGTTGCTTTATGACTTACAGTCTAGGTAAAATATTTCCAGCATGTTGGACGAGTTCATACAAATCGACTACGGAACAGCCATGCCTCTCTTCTTCCTTAAAGAACGTCTCCAACTTTCTCAATTCATCAAAGGCTCTCATATCTGTATACGACAATCAACCAAAAATCAAACCATCTAATATTAGAATGTAACAGACTTCAAAAATGACTTTCGAACTCAGATTTGACACTACCTCCTTTTTAAAACGACAAATAGGGAGCTATCGTTCATTATTTAACATCAATCGTGTATTACTTATCAAATGTACAACCACCTTGTTGCCAACTTGGCACTCATTCTTGCATGTTTAATATTCATTTTGACAAGAACATATAATTTCAAAACCGATTGATTTTCTGAAAAAAATGTAGCTGGACAGATGTTAAAATCAAAGGTATGTGTCAACCTAAAGGAAAGAGAATGGGCATATTTTTACGCATATGTATCATATTTCGTTAGTTTCCGACGCCTCTACTCAACATTTCAATCACTCTTCCGTTAAGTTGACCTTTTCATTATCAGAAATGTATCATAAGAACGTAAACTAAATATATCTCGCAGCCGTTATGAAGTAGTCATTTTTCTGAATTAGTTCATCTACATTTGGTTCTTTCTAATACATAACAACTTTCTCGCAATATTCATATCCGCTAACTTTAATCCGTAATACTAAATTACTAATCAACAAAAAATAGTTAGACACAGCAATTTACATACATAATATATATATATATATCGATTATCGAAAAATTAATAGCATCAATTATGAAGTTTAAAATTAGCCTAACAAAGAAACTATATCTGTAATTCTTAAAACAGGAGCATATATATAAGACAGTTAATAATTTAGCAACATTATATCTATCTCTATATCTATATCTATATCTATATCTATAGATATATATATATATATATATATGAGAGAGAGAGAGAGAGGGAGGAGATGTATATACAAAGATCGTAGTATTTATGAGGCGATAAACGTGAAGTGCGGAGCTCAGATAACAACAGTGCAGAGTATTTTAGGGCTTCTCTCAGATTATTATCATCCTGTTCAATTCAATTCAAAATTTAATTAAACATTAAAAAAAAATTATTGGAACAAAATGAATGAGAAAGAATAATAATTAATTACTAAAGCACGATGCATGTAAAAAGCGTTGTGTTGGATTCCGGCGATGGCTTCTGCCAGCCATTTTTCTTCATCTTCCATTGCGTCTGCGATCATCATTTTTCTTTTTCTGTTTTTGTTTTTATGTTTTTTCTAAGAGTTTGTTTATTGATGTGAGTGTATATGTATATGACAGTTCATCTGGTGTTGATATAATATTTGTTTAGTTTTTTGATTGATTTGATTTCAAATACGTATTTCACTATGGGTCAATTATGTTTATTAATAGTTAGAATTTTTGTCTAGGTGTCCATTTATTTTACAAGAACCTCAACGGTACTTAATTTCAGCAAATATTGAGGCATAAAGGAGGTATAACATACACAACCTTTCCCATATTCAATGGTAGAGAGACTCTCTCCTAAGGATTTTCGGCCTAAGGTAACACCCTTAAAAACATAGTTTCAACGGCTACCCGGAGCAAAACTGAAAGAAAATAAGAGATCTCGATCTCAGATCTAGAGAGAAGCCATAAAACTCTCAACGCCTCTTTCTAGAGAGCAAAAAACTCTCAATGGATTTGGTAAAACCCTAAAACTTTTAATTTATTTTCTAAATATTTTGTTACTTTGCATTTAATATATGAAACTTTTATAAATGCACCTAACTGATGGAGCAATATACATATAATAAGCACAAACAACAACAATATACTACGTAACACATGTAAATACATATTAAAAAAGGTTAGTTACGTTACAAGCAAAGAAGATGGAAATAGAGGAAGAAGTTGATTCACAAGCAAAAATGAAAGAAAAAATTGATTATGAAGACAAATTGAAGGTTGCAACAGAGTTGACTTCTGCAAAGTCAAAGAATAAAATGTTTGACATGGTTTTTGTTGTTTTGATTGGAGTTATAGCTTTATTAAGCTTTGTAATTGCTGTTTTAGTCTTGTGATTTGTTATTGTAATAATTTTCAAGAAATGGAATCAATATGTTTGTCTGCCAAATTCTTATTGCAATGGTTTATAAGCTGAATATGTTTGACAAATGGACTAGTTTACCATTACCATTTATAGCCAAAATTAAACTAGAATACATAACATGTATAACCAAAAGACTAGTTTACCATTTATAACCAAAAGACATGATCAGTACATAACAAGTTTAACCAAATACATAACAAGTTTAATACCAAAAGACTGTCACTTGATCATCCAAATACATAACAAGTTTAATACCAACAGACTAAATCCATACCAAAAGACTGATCAGTACATAACAAGTTTAACCAAATAGCAACTACATTATAGGACTGTCATTGGATCATCCTCAGTCAACCCTGGACCAGGCACTACTCTTGCCAATCTTTGGGCTGCAGCCCTCTGACTTGGTACCCTAGTCCTCACATATTCCTTGGGTTTCCTAGTTTTGATGGGTGACTGGGTTGCACTTGTTCCAGTAGCTGCTGGTCTTGGTGCTGAAAATGGCTTGGTGCTAAATGTCCCTCTAGCTGTTGATCTTGTTCCTATTTTCTGAATTGCTTTACCTTTGGTATTTTCATTGACTGCAAAATACAAAAAACTCAATTACTTACACTACAAAGACTCAAATAATTGTAATTATTTACCAAAAATACCATACCTGAATTTGATGCATTTTTTTCAAGGATGTGGCCTCCTCTGGTAATCACAAACTTCTTTCTTGGACTTGCATGCTGCTTTTCTTGACTTGCAGTAGGGTTTGGTTGTGTTGCAGGTTGTTTTTCTTGACTTGCAGAAGGTTTTGTGGTAGGGTTTGGTTGTGTTGCAGACTTTGGTTGACTTGCAGAAGGTTTTTTGGTTGACTTTGGTTGTCTTGTAGGCTTTGGTTGACTTGCAGAAGGTGTTTTGGTTGGCTTTGGTTGTGTTGTAGGCTTTGGTTGACTTGCAGAACCTTGTTTCTTTTGGTGAGGCTTGGGTAAATGGGCTGGTCTTTCTTTTGGTTCAGATTGACATGTCCTGGCATTGTGGCCAACTTCCCAACAATTCCTACAATGCATGTCTAACCCATGTTTTGAAACTTTAGTTGACCCAACCCTTGGTTCATGGGCAGCTCTAATCCTCTTCTTCTTAGGCCTGCCTGGCATAACTCTAGGCTTTGGGGGCAGTGGTTTGGGCAAGTTAACTGTTGGCCATGTATCCATACCACCCACTGGGAACACAATTTTGTTATATGCTTGTACATAATTGGACTTCCTAAACCAACAAGAGATGAACTCCTCTGGATCCCTATTACACTTAAATATAGCTTCAATACCATGGACACATGGAATTCCACTTAATTCCCACATTCTACAAGTACAACTATGTTCATCCATATTGACAGTGTATGCATAATTATAATTTCTTACCTCAAAAAAACTCCCACCTGCATGTATCACCATCCAACATGCCCTGTCTTTCTTGATTAGTTCTAATTTATTCCTAATTGCAGGGCAGACATCATGTTCCCAATTTTGACTTAATTCTCTCATGGATTCTAACCTAAGCATAACAATAACCCTTAATGCTTCTAACAGAGTTATGATAGGTTTGTTCCTAATTTTCAACAACACACTGTTCCAACACTCACTAAAGCCATTTTCAACTGCCTCACATCCTCTATGAATCTCAAAAAAAGCCCTACACCAAGACTTAGGATTCCTTTCAATTAAATATTTGTAGGCATTAGGATTAGCTACCTGGATTTCATGCATAGCTGCCTCATATTGTGCCATATAAGTGGACTTGGCAGCTTTCCAAAAGAGGTTTCTGAACTCCACACCACTGTAAACCTTCCTAAAGTTTTCATAAATGTGCCTAGCACATTGCCTGTGTTCTGCTCTAGGCATAATATCCTTCACAGCCTCAATTAACCCCTGCATTGTTAAATAAGACAGAAACATAAGACAATGCATTGTTAAATAGATAAGACAGTTAAATAAATAAGACAGTTTTGTTACCTTGTGTTGGTCTGAAATTAGAGTTAATTCTTCACCTTCTGGGCATTCAAGATCATGACTCAACAGCTGCAAAAACCATGTCCAGTTTTGTTTGTTTTCTACATTGACAATAGCCCAAGCAATAGGATATACTTGGTTGTTTCCATCTCTTCCAACTGCAGATAACAACTCTCCAGTGCATGGCTTCTTCAAAAAACACCCATCCAATGCAACAACCCTTCTACACCCAAACTTCCAACCCTGTTTCAAGCCATAGAAACAAGTGTAAAATCTGTCAAAATACACTTTACCATCAGGATTGGTTGTAGTGCCTAACTGAACTGTTGACCCTGGATTTGTCCTCAAGATGGCTTGACCATATGAGTTAAGCATGGCATAATGCTCCTCCAATGTTTTTTCAAACTCTGTCAATGCATATGTTCTTGCCCTTCTAGCCTGGTGACTTGAAATTGTGCATTTGTACTTCTTCATAACCAAATTCTGAATTTCACATAGCCTGATTTCTGGTTGTGATCTAATCCTTTCAGCAAAGTGTCTTCCAATCCACTTGTAGTTCACCAAGGAACCATACTTGAAGTTTCTGGCACATGTGTGTTCATCAACCAATGACATAATTTGGAATGACTTCTCATTATTCAACCTGCCAAAACATCTAAACTTGCACTTTTGTTGCTTAGCAGGGTACCTAATTAGCTTTTTCTGTTTACCTATAGATGGGTCTTTTATCTTAGGGGGTCTAGTTCCACACCTAGCAATTAAACTGGTTTTACAAGATCTTTCAAACCATAAAGTGTACCCATTAGCTAGTGCATAATAGGATAAACATTCCCTCAATTGGTTATGGTCTTTATATAATTCACCCACCTGAGGTCTTCTCAATCTCCAATGTGTAGATGGATCATGAGTTGGAAATTTAGGCAATTCTGGTTCTGGTTTTTTCAATGGATCTTTGGAAGTCTCCCCATCCTTTGATTTAAGGGCTGCAATGAGTTCATTTAAGAAATTTTCATGATCATTGTGAACTGCTGTCTTAATACCTTCTTCATCATCATGATCATGATTATTACCACCAAGGTCAGGAAGTTGGCTAGTGGTTGGGATCTGGGCAATGGGGTTCCCTTTCCTAACTTCCCTCACTTCATCTTCCCATTCACTTAAATGGTCTAATGAGGCTACAGAATCCACATCTGAATCACTACTACTTGGAACATAAGTTTCATCATCACTCTCATAATCCTCTGCATTTGGTCCTTTACTACTCTCACCCTCATTCTTATCATCAGTATCACCATCATTTTCACCATCACTCTCATCCTCATTATCACCAACATTTCTCTTTTCAATATATTTACTTAAGTCTAATGAATAATAGTCAACAAACACATGAACATCATACTCTGAAGCAATAATATCATAAAATGCATTCATA
>JANDBE010000015.1:4053629-4066474 GCA_024320915.1 Erigeron philadelphicus
GATAAAAAAAAAAAAAAAAAAGTGTAAAGAAAAGAGAAGAAGAAAGAGTATATGAATTGTGTAAAAAATGTATGTATATATAGATGGTAAAATTAAATTTAAAAGGTAAAAAAAATTATTTTTTTTAATAAAAGTGCCGTTACAACGGCTCCTTTTTTTGGGAGGAACAAAATTTTGGGCGAGAAAAATTTATCGCCAAAAGAGGGGAGGGGCTTAATCAGCTACAAGGATTGGTGTGAGAGGCGAAATTTTGGACGAAATAAGGGGGTAATCGGAATACTCCATATAGTCAGAAAATGGAAGTTAATATCAGAAAATGTCAGAAAATAAGAACCAATGAAAAACTTACGAGTTGTAAAAATGAGATCGAGTAGCTAAACAAAAGTGCAAATACATGGATCAAATGACTGAATGAGTAGGGGTCCAGGATTATATGATAATAAGAAAATATTTTAACAGAAATTAAAAATTCAATTAATAATATAAGTAGCTTTTATGAGATTAAAGAACATTGACCCCATTTTGGTCTTGAATTGAATAATTGAATTAGTCTCTTTTAGTATATGACTTTTTTTCTTTTCTTTTTTTTTTTAATTGCATACATGAAAAATAACTTTAAAAGAAATGACGATTTAGTTTTTTATTTCCGTTGTAGATATGTAGTTCATGTACCCGAAAGCTTGCCAATGGACGCGGCAGCACCATTACTATGCGCAGGAATCACAGTGTACTCACCAATGATCGACAGCAAGCTGCACGAGTCTACTGGGAAGAGAATAGGAATCGTTGGGCTGGGTGGGCTCGGTCACGTAGCTATCAAATTTGGAAAGGCTTTTGGGCATCATGTATCGGTCGTTAGCACCTCCCCATCAAAGGAGAAAGAGGCCAGGGAGCATTTAGGTGCTGAGGATTTCATAATCAGCACTGATCCTAAACAAATGCGGGTTAGTCTATTGTTACATAATCACTTATCATAATGTGTAAGTTAGCGCTTGCGACTAAGATTTATTAACATATCTAATGTTGCGATTGGATGTCAAATACTCAAATGGCATATGGTGTATGATAAGTGACTTTTAGTGATGCATTTTATATCATCATGAGTCACATATGAAACACTTATTTTATATATCTTGATGATACCTAATTCCGTCATAAGAAGGACATGAAAAAAGTAAAATTTAAATAGAATAACAATTTATTTAACGAGAACCGTCAAATAAAACATGTCTCTACCATCCAAAGCTGAGGGTGTTCTCAAAACTAATATAGTTGGTTGTTTTAACCGGACCCTGCCACATCTAATGTTGACTCGCCATCCAAAGTAAAACCAATCGAAGGCCTCCCACACAATATAAATGGTTTTGGATCTTTACCGGATTCGAACTCCGGCCTTTTGTGTTCAACCAGCTTACGTGACACTTTATTTTCTATGTTATTATAGTGAAAATTTTGTGTTCTGTTGTAAGAAAAGTCCTTTAGTTAGTGTTAAATGATCGTTATCTATGAATAATGCCTTGTTTTATTTAATGACCGGCCTTTAATTTTATATCTGAAAAACAAAAGGTTAAATAAATTGTTGAAAGCTAAGTATTGACTTTTGGTTTGGTTCAGTCAAAGAGGAGGACACTGGATTTTATATTGGACACTGTATCCGCACCACACTCGCTTGGGCCAATTTTGGACCTACTCAAAGTGAATGGAACACTCGTGCTTGTGGGTGCACCTGACAAGCCTGTTGAGCTGCCTTCTTTCCCTTTGATCTTTGGTATGCTTCAATTCCTTGCATCTTGCAGTATATATTATATTATCACTTTTTTTTTTTGTATTATAGAATGAATTTAAGTGAAATTCGTAATTTATTTAGGAGATAACATATGTACTATAGGCAGTACATATTTGGGTACTGCATAAGTGATTATCAGGGGATATTTTTGTATATTTATAAAACTCAAAAGTTTAGTTTATAACATCATCTAAAAGTTTTGTGTGTGGCTGCACATAAGATTTTGTTGTATCCATAACTAATACATATAAAATTATCAAAAATGAAAAAGTAAATTCATTAATTTTTATGTTTATAAAGAATGAGAGAATGAAAATTATTCTCACTATTCCAAACAAGGGAAATACTTTCTCATATTTTTTCTCCTCTTACCCCCATACTTCAAAACGTTCAACCATTTTTTTATCCATCTCATAAGTTATGAATAAGACAAACACGAATTGACATAAACATTATAGATTTTTTGTTTTCTGAACGACAATTTTAATCTTAACGGCATTAGCTTTTCATATACGAGTATGTTTATGATTAAAGTGTTGAGATTTATGATGCATAAATATGATAGGAAAAAGAGTGGTGAAAGGTAGCATGACAGGAGGTATGAAAGAGACACAAGAAATGTTGAACTTTTGCGGAAAGCACAACATAACATGTGATATCGAGACGGTCACAACGGACAACATCAATGAAGCCTTAGACAGATTAGCCAAAAATGATGTCAAATATCGTTTCGTTATCGACATCGCAGGCAAAAAATCGAGCCTTTAGTCGAATTAATGACTCCATCATGTATTGTATGTCTTGTTCGTTAATTTTCATGTCTATGACCATGTGTTATCTTTAAAAATTCCATCCAGGAGCCTTTTGTTCTATCAAAATAAGTTGAATGTTTTTCTTTTGGATATATGTTATGCAATAACAAAATAAGTCGTTTCTCGGCAAAGTAAAGTAGTGTTTGTTTCGTCATTTAATAAAAAAAATTGTGACTTTAATGAAAAAATACTTTATTTATTAAGTCATCGAAGTGGTTTTTCCTTTATAGGCTTAATAATCCATATATAAATTTTTTATTTATTTAGTAATTTTAATTATTAACTCAGTCATTTAATGGTTAAAAAAAAACAAACAGTATAATAATCAAGTTAAAAGTGATTCTCATTATAACTCAGTGGTTGAGCACCAGCTTATCATGCTAGAGGTCTCGAGTTCGAGAGATGGGAAATACATTTGAAAGAATTTCACAGAAAAGTCTTTCAGTGAAGCAGGTTTGAATCATGCGGAGAAGACAGAGTTTTATCCCAATTAAATGTCGTGTCTTCGGACAATTTAGTTGAAAGTTTTTCCTTCTACTAGATATTGAGGGTGAGAGAACTCTTTAGCACAGAACCCTGTTAAGACAACTTAAGCTAGATACCTTGTTGCGGACAAATAATTCATAAAGGTAAAAAAAAAATAAAAAAATAGAAGGTTTCTCGTTCTTTAAGACAAGATGATTAAAAGATAGGCGTGACAAATTAACGATAATCCTAATGTTTTGTTTTGTTAAGATTTAAACTTGGGTCTTCTAAAGTCAAATTGGTCATTCAACTTAAGTATTTGATTATAATCAAGATTCTCTTCATTGATAGGCACATCAAAACAAATGTAATTAACTAATGCTAATTATTATATATATTCAAAGCACGCGACTCTATTTCCTTGCAGATTCAACATTTGGTCATCAGGTGATCAAAAATGACACAAACAACTCCTAATCACAAGCTCACAGTTTCCGGATGGGCGGCCCATGATTCCGCGGGTGTAATCACTCCTTACACCTTCAAAAGAAGGTGTAGTACTTTCTACTTCTAACAATCTTTTTTTTTTGTTGTTTCTTTGTTAGGATCTTGATGTTGACTTACTTTGTTTTTGTTTGTTGCTATTTGTAGAGTGAATGGAGCAAATGATGTTTCCATCAAGATCTTGTATTGTGGAATTTGTCATACCGATATTCACCAAGTCAAAAACGATTGGGGTATTACCATGTACCCTGTCGTTCCTGGGTAAACTTCTTTATTAATTTGTTTATATATGCATATTTAGTCATATATGAGTGTATATATGAAAGCTTTTACCATAGGGGTTGTATAGAAGTGCATGTATATATTATATGTATGTATATGTATGTATATGTATGTAAGCATACAAATATTGTGTACGTATACAAGTTCAAAATTAGTATATATTTAATTAAGGAAATTCAATGTGAAAAGTATAATACACGTTACAAAGCATAATAAACAATCATAAAACATTCAAGGTTTTTCTTTTTTTTTTTTCTATATTAAAAGAAAAGTAAGTATAACTTCTAAATATACATGTACTATTAGAGTGAAGGTTATGATATTTTAACTATGCAGTTGCAGGGGTTTTTTTTGGTTACTAACTAATATCTTAGAGATTTTCATATAACTTCTTGATTTCTTTCGTTTTACTTTTGGATTTCGTTCACAAAATATGTCATTTGATATAACATGCTTTTGAAAATTTCTAAGTTCTAACATAATTATACTAAGCATTACAAATTTGTATTACTACGATAATGAGGCCCCGCAACATGGGCTCCCGACCCTACTCATCGTTTATAATATATTCATCATGAGCCAAGACCATAATCGCGTGGTTGTTATATATGTCATTAGTCATTTCACATGCTCCTTTGTTTTTATAGTATATTTTTATAAAATATAAGTATTAGTTGAAATCCTTTGGATATTATATATATTTTGGCATTTGGTCGTAGTGGCATAGATTCCAATTTGACCATGACGAATAATTGTATATATTTGTCTGTTAATAACTAACTTTCTATAGATGATTATAACCACTTGATTTAATTTAATTTGAAATTATTGTCCAGACACATAACTAGCTAACTAGCTTGCTATAGTATTTTAATTAACCCTTCAAAATACAGAATATTAGCTTACATATACAGTAACTAATAACGGCCGTGTTTAATTTGTTACAGGCATGAAATAACAGGATTGATAACTGAAGTCGGAAGCAATGTGAAAGGGTTCAAGATCGGTGACCGAGTTGGGGTAGGATGCCTAGCGGCGTCGTGTTTGGAGTGTGAGTTTTGCAAGGGGTCCGAGGAGAATTATTGCGATAAAATCCAGTTTACTTACAATGGCATCTTTTGGGATGGAAGCATCACTTATGGTGGTTATTCTCAAATGTTGGTTGCTGACCACAGGTAAATCACTAATTTTTTCTTCTATTTGGAAGGTGATTATCGATTTTCAATTATTTATCACAATTTGGAACATTTGTAGCAAACTATAGACTATTAGTCATGTGTGATTGTGGTAAGTAATCAAAAATATAGGATTATGCTCCTCTAACGTTGAAACTGACTCGATAGATGATCATGACTCGATAGGTATTGTGAGTGAAAAAAAATAATCAGGTTGTTAATTTTGGTTAGTTGAAGGCCTAGAAATTTCATTTAATACTTTGTGATTGATCAACATAACCCATCATGTTGCTTTCAATTTTAAAATACCTTGATCTGAACACGTTATCTTCATATCATTAATCAAAAGAGTTGTATGCTGTATATATCTTGTATAAAGAAATTTTAGCTTTTATATTTTAAAATGTGAATAATTTATTTACAAATTTGTAAGTTATGAGTGCGAACTTATTTTCCTACATGTATTAGTAGTAAATTGTTATGTCTATTTGATTTTTTTTTTTACTAATGTAAATGTAAATATGTTATTAATATTTTTAAATATAAATAAATTAATAAATTTTTTATGTCTTTTAAAATTGCCAAAAAGAAAAAGAAAAGATGTGGACACATTATATTTTTGTTGTAGTGCGTTAAGATAAATCATTTAACGTTGTTGATGGTGAGCTAGTGAACAAATAAATGGACGTCTCTTTTCACCATTATTTTCTATTTTCATAAACGAGTCAAATTGTCCATATGTTTTAGTCCACATATTAAATAAAACTTTTTTCTAATCAGTCAATCCTAGGAAAACAACCTCTTTAAACTACGCGTATTATTTTATACGTATATATATGATATGATGACCCGTCAACCATAAAATTGCGGGTTCAAGTTCAAGTGGATAGTTATTAAGGTCTTGTTTATACTTTATTTAACGAAACAGTATCCGATTGCGATGGTAAGATGGTGGGGGTAATAGGAGTGTGATTGCCAATTGCTTTAACCGTACAGGCTCCGTTCTCGGATTTAAAAATTCGTCGAAAGTATATCGAATGACATCTCAAATAAAAGAGCATTAGAATTTAAGAACACCTATATAATTTTTATAATTTATCGATGTATGGTTTTTAAGATAAAATATTTTGAATGAATTAGATGAATAAAATGATTTATGGAAGAGAGAAAAAAATGAGTAGTTGAGATTTGAGGAGAGAAAAAAAAGAGTGGTTGAGATATATATTGATTGTACATTATGCATTAGTAGGTATACATGGTTAAAAAGTTGAAAAGTAAAAAAAATTTGGAGGGAATAAATGTTTTATAATGTAAATTTAATAAATTTAATAGGGGAAAACTTAATCAATCAGAAAAAATTATGTTTTTTTACCTTAGCAAAATTACTTGTATTTTACTTAATACATATGAACATTCTTAATGCATTCACATTTAGTGACTAAAAAACAAACAAGCCCTTAATAATGCATGAAATATAAATTTATCATCTGTGAATGTATAGTTAGTTTCTCGTTGTAAAAAATATGAATAATATCAAATCCTGGCTCGGTTGAATGCATATAAAAATTGCTACAAAATTATTCAAAGAAAATTTATATTTGCATAATTGCATTTTAGGTATGTAGTTCATGTACCCGAAAGCTTGCCAATGGACGCGGCAGCACCATTACTATGCGCTGGAATCACAGTGTACTCACCAATGATCGACAGCAAGCTGCATGAGTCTACTGCAAAGAGAATAGGAATTGTTGGGCTAGGAGGCCTTGGGCATGTGGCTATTAAATTTGGTAAGGCTTTTGGCCACCATGTTACTGTCATTAGCACCTCCCCTTCGAAAGAGAAGGAGGCCCGAGAGCGTCTAGGTGCCGATGATTTTATCGTCAGCACAGACCCTAAACAAATGCAGGTTGGCCCTTTAACCTTTTGGAAGTTACATTCAATAAATAAATATAAAAAAAACATGAAGTTTGTCGGTCGTTTGGTTCGTAGAATTTGATGGAATGGAATTTAGACTTTCCAATGTTAACCTAGCATTACAAAGTAGAAAATTCAAATTTCATTTCATCAAATTCTCGTATATTCTTGCTGCACATAAAAGTTTCTTAACATTATGCGATTCTAAAACAGTTTAACAATATAACATCATTTGGTAATCGACTTATAATTTGTTCAGTCAAAGATGAGGACACTGGACTTCATAATGGACACAGTGGCTGCACCACACTCTATTGGGCCAATCCTGGAACTACTCAAAGTGAAAGGAACACTTGTGCTTGTGGGTGCACCTGATAAGCCTCTAGAGTTGCCTTCTTTCCCTTTAATATTTGGTAAGCTTCCCCATCTAAAATATTTTCGGCGTCAAATCAAATAATAAATAGGCAGGACAAACGAGCTGCGTAACATGTTAAAACAGGTTAATGTCAAAAATGAATATATTTTTCATGTTGTGTTATAAAATTTAGGATTATGATATAAGCAATGCTCTTGTTTAATAATTGGAGATTTGTGCTCAACAATACATTAGACACAATTATCTTCAAATACCATTTCTATAACAACGATTTAATTTATGTCATAAAACAGACGAAGATATATGATCTAGACATCTGAGTCCAGATTTTAAGAAGTTTATGTGCTTTGAGGTGGACAAGCCCTGAAGTCCTGAACCAGTTATGGGCTTGGCGACATGAAAGCCCAAAGATTAATTGAATTCAATCAAGAAAAGGCTTTCTTTCTCAAAAGAAAAAAAAATAAAATCCTGGGCTTAAATTGACCCAGTCCGGTTGGGCCATTATAGCTAATTTCTTTCATATTTAGAAGTTTCATGTGCTTTCCGAGCCATGCATCTTAGGCCAGGGTTCGGGCTTAAGCCCATTGCTGCACCATGTTTACGGTTTACCCATAAATTGATAAAAAGATCTATACTTCTAAGCCCATTTAGTAAAATATATAATTCATAATATGTAAAATTCTAAACTGTAATTGTTAGTTATATGTAGCATTTAGTTGGAGCCATAAGTTATAGCTTTTAAACAAAACTATTAATTACAACATATTTATTTTTTAAGAGGTGTTTTTAAACAAAACTATTAATTATAGGTGCAACTAAAAGGTATTTGTGTTATTTTGAAAATTAAAAGTCATCTAAAAACTAAAAGCTCCTGAAATAGTACTTCAAGTAGCGTTTCATTTTGAGCTTTATCTTTTAAATAAAAGTTAAAGCTAGCTGCGGCCAAAAAAAGATTTTAACACAATAGAAGCACATCTTTCAAATTAAAAGCTATAGCTTTCAAAAAACTTTTAAAGTGCTCTTGTCAAACATATCCTAAATATTGTGACAAGTTTACTCTTACAGAAAAGTACACGTATCATGTAAACATGGTTGCATACTGTTTTCACTTTGCATTCATGTATATTTATCGATTATTTGGGCTTATATGAGTCTATGGACATTTAAATTTGTTAGGAAAAAGGGTGGTGAAAGGTAGCATAATTGGAGGAATGAAAGAAACACAAGAAATGTTGAACTTTTGTGGGGAGCACAACATCACGTGCGAGATTGAGACGGTTACACCAGACTATATCAACGAAGCATTGAAAAGACTGGCCAACAACGATGTCAAGTATCGTTTCGTGATCAACATCACTGGCAGAAACTCGAGCCTATAATTCAATGTTTCAAGACTGTTCTGTTTTCTAAAAATACTTGCTACTTGTGTGTGGACAAACTATAAATATGTGCAAAAAAAATTCTAGTGTATCTGTTTCACTGTTTGTAACTTATGTGATTGCATTTTTATCTAAGAAATAAAATTATATGATTAAGAATGCTAATTTCAGTCTATGAAGAATTTTGTAAGGTATTTTAAGAAACAAAACTACTAACAGAACATAGAAAAAATAGAATAAAAGAAAGATATTTTTAACTTTCATTAAACAAGAACAATTATTAACCCAAATTCAAATGAAATACATTTATGCACTTCTAAATCAAGAATCTTTTAACTTAAGAACAAAATCCAATCAACAGAAAATACAAACAATTTAATACAAGAACAAATTGGGCTCAGTTTACCACTCTGCAATCTAGCCTCACCTCTTGGCCACCATTGATACTGCTCATCTTGATCATAGAATTCACAAACGCTTTCTCGAACTCTTCCTTTGAGTTAGCGAACTTTGTGACCAACGCTTTGGTGTTTGCCAACGTGATCAACGATTGATCAGACGAGAAAATACTCTTGCCTTGAAGAAGCAGCTTATAATATCTGTTGTCAAAAGTTGTGGGTGTCGAGTCAAGATTGGAACCTGCATTTTTCACAGTGTTTCCTGCAGGGCAAACTCTCTGTAATTTAGCTGCGAATGACGATTGAAGTGAGGGGTCGACACTTTGCTTTGAAGCAAAGTTGTGTAATCTGTTTTGAAAGGATGAGCAATGAGCGAATCCAAGTGTATGCCCACCTACACATTTGTAAATGATAACCTTTATATCGTTTGTTTCACACGATCTAAATGTAAATAATCTCATCAAAAAACCTGCTTTCTATTATTATTATCATACAATTCATACCTGAGAGTGCAACTAAATCACTTGTGGAAAGACCTCTCTGAGCAAAACTTTGTTGGAGCTGAGAAATATTAAAAGTTGGACCAGGTAACTGTCGGGTTTCAGTTGCTTTCGAAACTCTTCCATCTTTTCTTCCTTTGGGCACATCCCATGTTGGCCCTCCAGACTACACTCAAATCATAAGTATATAAAAATCTTAACATTAAAAAAGTTAAAGATCTATACACATTTAAGGTGTTAAAAGAAGAACACTAACCAAAGTGACTGCATCCCTTGCTGCTAGTGCTAAGATATCAGCACAAGAGACGGTTTTGGGGCATAAAGCCTCTACTGCTTTCTTGGCATTATCAATTACATAGAATGCATGCAAAGATATGTTTGGAGGTCCATCTTTTTCGGCTTTGTTCTTCCCGGTTGAATTCAACAACACTGAACCATCACATCCCTACAAAATTTGATATGTAATCAATAATCGAACAAAATGTAAACCAATACATAAATGATCACTATATTCTTGTGCATAACACACAAAAATTAGCAAATTTTTAAGAATGGTCACCCGAATAAAACAGTCATGGAAATGCATTCTAAGAAGTGCAGCTGGGACCGTGCGGTCATTCATCATGGCTTTCTTCACAATACTTGTAACGGTTGATTCAACATTGGGACATGTTTGATCATAGTATTTAGAACTTAGTGCATTGATGATGTTAATATGGGATAGCCCCAAAATAGCCAGACCGAAAAGAATGGAAAAGATGGTGTTTTTGATTGCCATTGTTTGTGATCAGGAAAGATGAAGTTGTAGTGTTGATGCTGATGTTTGAAAGACATTTTGGCTATTTATAAGAGAAATAAGAAGGTTATTGATGCATGGATATGCTTAACAAATCAGGTGAGCTAAAATATGTATTGTAATTATTGCTTTATTCAAAAGCAACAGTTGTTGAAGGTTAGTACTATATGACAATAAAGAGTCAAAGATAATGCTTAAGAATATATTTGGTTGTTTAAATTATGTATAAAATGGGTTGATTTGGTTATGTATTACTTTCATAGAGATTAAACTTTTGTAACTTACAACCTTAGCCAAATATTAAGCTAACGGGTTAAACTAGTTAATCCGGTCCAAATTATCTCAATCTTGATCGTAAACTGTTTTCCTTTGTTGCCCTTATCGTTATCATTTGTAAAAAAAATAGATTGTGATTTCGAATGCATATGATTGTAGTCATAAAAAAGATCAAGAATATCTACGGTTCAAAACTTGTTTTGGGTCAGCTTAAACGACCTCTGGGCAGTATCTATGACCTGTATTACAATACATTTTTTTTTACTAGTTAACATGTTGATCATTCCAAATCTTAAATTTGTCATCACATCTAATTGTTTCTTTACAGTTTTAAGTCAACCAGAAGCGAAAAATGTAAAATTTGAACCTAATACCACACTAGGTTCAAACGTGATACATGCTAACACGGTAACACCTATTTGGGTGAACGATTTTCTTTCTGTGGCAACATAAGGTTGCAAAAGGCATGCTGCAGGATGTAATTTTTCATCATATGTATTTGTTACAGTTTGTAATTAGGATATCTGATACATGAACGAAGTTCGAGTAGTACAATCTAACAAGTTATACAGTAGTACAAATGAATTTGTACTTTTACAAATGAAGAGAATGAAAATGATCTACTTAGGATGGTTGATGGCTCTCCGAATATTAAAGTCTCTGACTTTCCTGATATGGTGAATTAGGTGTCCATAAACTTAGAGTACAAAAAACAACATAACAAGATTGAGTTAGTTAAGATTGGTGCAAGCCATCAACCACTCTAACTAAGATTAAATGAATCAAAACATTAATTATTTGATGTTGCTAAGTCTGTCTGATGAAGATTTGTTGACATCAAGTTGTAAGCATTAAATTAGTTTTGGTTGTAAATAACAAGTTGCAAATACTAGCAAAACTAAAAGTTCTCCCAAATTGAACTTAGCTTCAAATTGAAACTTTTTCTTTCAACTGCCAACCAATATGATGTCGGGTACTCCCTATGTGGCCTCTCATTGGCTAAAGATACGTACCAACTGGCCTAACCCAAATGAACGAGGCCCTTAGCCCCGCTAAACTCCACATTCTGGAAAAACACTAACTCGTCCGCCTGTAGGCACGACAATGAATTAATGGTAAAACCTGATCAATCTTTAGACTTGAACATGAGTGTTTCCGAATCAAGCGATATGATATGTTTGTGAGTTTGACTTGTGTACTTTCTTATCTTAGTTTGTAATATTATATATAGGGATTAGTTGATAGGAAATAGCAGAAATTTAAAAGATATCATGGAATTTGACACTTTGACTACTTTAATAGGTAGCAAACATGCTTCCTTTTATTCATCTACTATTTAGATTTTAGACAAACAAAAAGTTGGTTGATTAAGTGCACCAATCATAACGAACTCAAATTTAATATAAGTTGCCTCTGGCAAACTAAATAATTCCAACTAATCCACCAAAACTCATTCCAAAATTGACAAAGCTAAAATGTTCATTTAACCTTGGATACAACTTACATTTTCAAACTGTTTTTTGTAATTAGTTCTTTAATCCCAGATGATAGGGTCAGTTATTAGATTCAAGTATAACAAACATGGGTATAACCCAGTGTTATAATAAATTATTGAAAAGAAAATCTTTTCCACTTTGATAGGTGAAGAGTAGTATTGTTGACCCTGCCAACTTAACCTAGATACAAATTGACGTGCCCATATTATGCTGAAGGTATATCTCTTCTGCTAACATACATAGCAACACCAAAGAAATCAATTATAGCATCATTATCCAGTGCACAAATTAAAAACATACTAATTGCTAAGTAATTAGAGAGAATATGAAGAACATCTTATACTAAAACTAATAATTAAGAAACATATAGCATGGATCATGTAAAGTTGTTTTTAAGTAATAAGTATGGCTCATTGGCTTGTCTCTTGTCTGCAGCCTTTATTTGGAGCCTTATTTCCGCCATTCAATCAACCATGCCAGTATCGCTTCGCTAGATGCTGCAACCCGGGCTTCAATGTTTCCTATGGATTTTCAAGTTTTTAAATTTCCGATAGGTTCTTAGACTTTGCCTTCTTTTTTTTTTTTTTTTTCCTTCTGAAACCGCCCCTTTTGTAAGGCATACTACCATACTTTTTTGAGTAAATTACATTTTTCGTCCCTAGATTTGGCTCGTTTTACACTTTTCG
>JANDBE010000015.1:4104323-4120434 GCA_024320915.1 Erigeron philadelphicus
GGGGCGTTGGGTTGTCCGGGGTTTTTGGAGGAGTTTTTTAAGGATACGGATTATGAGACTATGGAACCGATATTGAAACAGTTGTTTGAGGATTTGAGAGGGATTGTGTTGAAGTGTTCGGCACTTGGGAATTTTCAGCAGCCGTTGAGAGCGTTGATGTATTTGATTAGTTTTCCTGTTGGTGCTAAAGGGTTGGTGAATCATCAATGGTGGATACCTAAAGGTGCGTATTTGAATGGACGTGTTATTGAGATGACGAGTATTTTGGGCCCGTTTTTTCATGTTAGTGCTCTTCCTGATCAGACTATATTCAAGGGTCAGCCTGATGTTGGGTAAGTGAAAATTCAGTTTGAAAATTGGTTGGTTGTGTTTGGATTAGTTTATGTTTTTTTTTACTTTTTTCTATAATTGTGTTTGGAAATTGGTGCAGTCAGCAGTGTTTTTCGGATTCATCGACACGACGTCCTGCGGACCTTTTGTCATCGTTTACGACTATTAAAACTGTTATGAACAACTTATATGATGGCTTAGCAGAAATTCTTAGGGCTCTTCTCAAGAACACGAGCACACGAGAGAATGTGCTTCAGTATATTGCTGAAGTGATCAACAAAAATGCATCAAGGTCTCACATCCAGGTAAAAAAGATTTTTTGAGGATAGTTGTTTAGACACTAGTAAACAACATATTTCTTTTATTCGATATAGGTTTCTTAAGAAATGATTATGCAGTTTGGTGAATTTCTGTTCTAGTATCTTTGTTGATCGTAACTAGAAATAAGATATGTTTTAAAAGTATCATTTTTGACAAAATATCGATTAGACTCGAAGAGGGTATTTAATGATATTTTGTGTATGTTCCCTGTTTCGGGTCTTTCTCTTTGTTTCTTTTTTAAAGATTAATATTGGATGATTTGTAATTCATGATAGGTTGATCCAATATCTTCTGCAAGTTCGGGCATGTTTGTCAATCTCAGTGCTGTTATGCTTCGCTTGTGCGAGCCGTTCTTAGACACACATTCAACAAAGAAAGACAAAATTGACCCTAAATATGTATTTTATGGTTCTCGTTTGGATTTCAAGTGAGCTACTTTGTAGACTGCAGATTATATGTGGTATTTTTGTATTTACCAGTATTATTTCTACTGATTCTCAAATTGATGCAACAGAGAACTCACTGCACTTCATGCATCTTCGGAGGAAGTTACTGAATGGTTAAAATCAAATAGCCCAAGCAATGCACACGGATCTACGAACTATTCATTTATTTGTGAATGTTTTTTTATGACTGCACGGGTCCTGAATTTGGGATTGTTGAAAGCTTTTTCAGACTTCAAGCATCTTGTGCAGGTAATATAAGAGTATTTTTTTTTTCAGATCTTCTTGAGCGTATGATTATTTGTTTAATATATGTGAAGGTATCTACATACTGATCTGCAGGACATATCAAGATCTGAGGATAGCCTAGCGACTTTAAAAACCATGCAGGAGCAAGCACCTTCACCTCGATTGGCACAGGATATTGCTCGAGTTGAGAAGGAAATTGAATCTTCTACACAGGAGAAACTATGTTACGAGGCACAGATATTGAGGGTAAATCGCCCACTTTCTTATATATGCGAGATGAATTTCTTTCAACAAGTTAGATTAATGCAACTATAATTATCTTTCTGTACCTTAGGATGGAGGACTTCTTCAACAGGCGCTATCTTTCTATCAGTTAATGGTGGTTTGGCTGGTAAGTCGAATAGGAGGATTCAGAATGCCCTTACCACAACCTTGCCCAATGGAATTTGCATGTATGCCTGAGCACTTTGTGGAAGACGTTATGGAATTGCTAATTTTTGCTTCTAGGATTCCACGAGCTTTGGATGGTGTCAAGCTGGTATCTAGCTCCACTTTATTTTGAAATAACAAATTGTACTTTATACGGCACCATCTATCTCTGTTGCTTATTTAAGCTTTTACGTGTTTGTATTTGGTAGGATGATTTTATGAACTTCATTATCATGTTCATGGCGAGTCCAGAATATATTAGAAATCCTTATTTAAGAGCCAAAATGGTTGAAGTCCTGAACTGCTGGATGCCTCGTGGGAAGTACGTTAATATTCTTATATCATCATGTTTCCTAAATTGGGTACATTTATGACTTCTGATATTTTGTATCTGCAGTGACACATCATCTGCCACAAGTTCACTTTTTGAGGGGCATCAACTATCTGTCCAATATCTTGTGAGAAATCTTTTGAAACTTTACGTTGATATCGAATTCACAGGCTCCCACACACAGGTGATTGTTCCCCATATTGACATTAAGGGTTTATGATAATGACAGTGCAATGTTTTAGTATTCGTTAGCATTAAAAAAGTACTCATAACGAATTAAGAAAAAAGAAGTCTGTGGCTCGAATTTTCCATCAATTTCAATAATGATAATTAAACAATAAACAATGAAAATGGTAGTTTTAACTTGGAATCTATGAAAAAGATAGTGTTGTAGCTTTCATGATACAGTCTGAAAAGCTTGCGCTTTATCATGCGGTAGATTGTCGGTAACTTATCCCCTTGGACCCTGATTGTTTGGATGTAAACAGATGTACAATAAATACTGGTTATACTTTTACAACCTAAAGGATCATTAACACTTTTTGACCTTTGTGCAGTTCTATGACAAATTTAACATCCGTCATAACATTGCTGAGCTACTAGAGTATCTTTGGCGTGTTCCTGTTCATCAGAATGCTTGGAAGCAGGTATTGGCGATGGTTGCTACTTCTTTGATAGATCAACTTCGACCCATTAACTTACGCATCGGTTCTTTAGGGTTGTGTTTTATTCCAAACTAGCATAATAGAAAACAATAGCTGAAAGAAGGGATGGGTCAAGAAGGTTAGAATCACTCTAAAGTTCATATTGAAATGTGAACAGCCTCCTAAAGTATCTTGTTCATCAATTTAGATTATTGTTGTAGCAAAGTTGTTTTTGTAATCACAATCATGTGGTCAACTGCAAGGATCTTATGTGCAGCTAAGGCAAATTGGAGGGGAAGTTATGTAAATATTAAAAGCTAGGATGGCATGACTGCAAAATGAATTTAATGAGGTTATTTTTGTTTTCATTTTCAGATTGCCAAAGACGAGGAGAAGGGTGTTTACCTTAACTTCTTGAACTTCCTAATCAATGACAGTATCTTTCTTCTTGATGAAAGTTTGAACAAGATTCTTGAACTTAAAGAGCTGGAAGCTGAGATGTCTAACACAGTTGAATGGGAACAAAGACCGGCACAAGAGAGGCAGGAGAGAACTAGACTTCACCACTCCCAAGAAAATGTTTGTCTTCTCTTCTGCAGATCAAAATATATACATATTTTTGGATAGATTATAATGGGTAAATTATGGGTGTGTTTTGTATAGATTATTAGGATTGATATGAAGTTGGCCATGGAAGATGTGAGCATGCTTGCTTTCTCCACAGAGCAAATTACTGCTCCTTTCCTGCTACCAGAAATGGTACTTTTATTTTCTTGCTCCCCATCGAATATAATCTCAATGTTGACGAACTAACTTCATGCTTTCTATTCATATGATTGCTCCTTATTGCAGGTCGAAAGAGTTGCCAGCATGTTAAATTATTTCCTACTACAACTTGTAGGTCCCCAGAGGAAATCGTTAACCTTGAAGGATCCTGAAAAATATGAGTTTCGGCCAAAACAGTTGCTAAAGCAGGTTTTTCATCGCATTATCTTGTTTCATGTTGTTCTTTCACATTCATCAGTGTGCATGATGAGTAGTGGTTTCTATGCATGTTACGTGGGCAGACCATTAGGAATTGCGGGTGTTTAAAAAGTTGAATCTAAATTATTGTTATTGAGGTATGCCAAATAAAGGAATGGTAGTGCATATCTGGTTGAAATTCCGGATTGATAGAGTAAATAAACCAAATTTAGTTACTCCATTCCTTCGGTAAGCAATATTTTTTTATTTTTGGCAAACTTTCTGGGTTAATTTACCTGGATGTTTACTTCTCACCTCCCCATTCCCCGCCCCTGGCAGGATTGGGTATGATTGTTTTTGTTTTATTTCATTGTCAAGGTTAATATCTATACATTAATATATTAGTCGATTGCACTGAACTAGATCAGTTGTTACCAATCATAAGTCATAACTACAATGAAGTAGGTGATCTGTTGAGTTTTTGTTACTGAATCATACCCACCCTTCACATATTTTGATCAACTTACATATAATTAAAATGTTAATTGCTTGCTATCTTGAAGATTGTCAACATATATGTTCATCTGGCAAAAGGTGATCATGAGAATATTTTCCCATCTGCCATTACAAAGGATGGACGGTCCTACAATGACCAGGTAATTTTAAGATTTCTATATTGTTGAAATTGTGGACAAATGGGCCCACGGTGTTTTTATCTTTGTTTCTTTTAAGAATCCTCCCTCTGCAGTTATTCACAGAAGCTTCAAGTGTTCTTAGAAGAATCGGTGAAGATCCAAGAATTATACAGGCATTTGATAATCTTGGTCAAAAGGCTAAAGCTGCAGCATCAGAAGCCATGGATGCTGAAGCAGTTCTTGGGGATATTCCAGATGAATTCCTAGATCCAATCCAGGTAACTTGCTGGTTTATGACAAAACTACGCTCGTTTGACAGCACAACACTTAACAAAAATTTGGTCTGGGTGGGCAAACCCTGAGAACTGAATAGGGAGTGGACTAAAATGGAACGGAACCACGTTAAAACCACAACTGTGGCAGGATTCTTTTTTTCAAACATAAAACGACACCGCTATAGATTTTAAACAAAACCAAGTATGTATCTTGTTTGTTGTCTGGTTTTGGCACTAATTTAGAACAGTTTGGTTTTTCGGTTCTGTTATATTATGTTGGTTCAGTCTGGTTCTCAGTTCCCCAACATTACTTATCACCAACAAGATCTTTTATATATTTTTTAATGTGAACAACTTTTATAACATTAAAAACATCTTATGAGGCTATGTGCATTGCAGTACACTCTGATGAAAGATCCGGTCATTTTACCATCCTCAAGAATGATAGTAGATCGACCAGTGATTCAGAGGCATCTTCTGAGTGATGCAGTAAGTCTTCAATCTTTCCTCCTTTTATCTGCAACATTTCTTGTTGAATATTTTATTTTAATGGTATATCTAAACTTTCATATATTAAAAATTGCAGACAGATCCCTTCAATCGTTCACATCTTACTCCAGATATGCTGATTCCAGACATAGAACTGAAGCAAAAAATTGAGGAATTCATTAGGTCACAACAAAACAAGCAACAGGGTGACGAGATGAGCATGCAAAGCAGCTCCAAATCTTCAATTCAATCACCTGATGGTACGAGGCCTTTAATTGATTAGGAAGTGATCGTAGACTGTAATTTTTGTATTTATTAGCATCCAGTGGCATGGTATCGAGGAAGGTTTTTTCTTTAATCTTCGAAAATTGTAAAACGATCAATTATATGATAGAAATTATGGCTCCGTTGATGTCAAGAACCAAACAGTGAATAATTTATGGCGACGTTTTGCCTTACAATCGTTTGAAATTGTAAGATACATGAAAGAGAAGGAATTAGTATAACTATTTGTTGGTTTTATGCTGCTTAGGGATTCACGCAATAAGTAGGAATCATCTTTGATTCTTCGCTATAAAAGGTTGGACTTGCAAAGTCTACAACTATTAATTGATAGTGATCCTTGTAAGTTTTAGTATAGAGAAGCTCAAGAGTAAGGCTTTAAAAGAATATATGGAGGCTTGTAAAAATGAGGAGAAAATGTTATTTCAAAAGTTAAGATAGACTAGTTGCATGAGGATTCTATACAAATAGTGCCTATTTTCATAAGATCTGAAGTCAAAAGCAACATCAGTGTCAATCAATAATGTGGATGGGGATTTCTTTGAGGGAAGTCAGGTCGCAGATCAATTTGTGAAGGGCTTCCAAAAGTTTCTGGGTGTTACAGTGGATGTGAGAGACGTATCAAATCCTTTATGACAAAGGTTTGACACGTCTCAATTTGTAACAAGGGTTTGGAGACGTCAATTTGTAAAACCTCCATGCCCTTGTTATGGAGGTTTATACTCTAAAGGTTGAGAAGGATGGTTAAAGAGAATAGTAGTTTCTGATATCGTTTGGGATGTAAAGAACTGGGTATTACCCATATGCGCTTTGCTGATGATCTTCTAGCCGTTTGCTATGGGAAAGAGAAGTCAACAAAATGTACTAATGATTCTATTGATAAGTTTAGCAAGAGTTCAGGTTTGTGTCCTAATATTAAGAAGAGCTCCTGAATGCAAATATAGAATTCGTGCACTCTGAACTCGTTACCCTTATAAACAAGGGCTGCATGCTATGACCATTTACATCTATGACTTTTCAATTAGGTTGGTCACCAAAAGAATAGATGAGATTTTGTACTACGACTTTAGGTTGGTCATTTGACTTAGGTTGAGAATATCGGGTCGTTAGACACCTAAACTTAGGTACAACCACCCTCACATTTTGATTTTTTAATCCATAAAAAAACATGGGGTCAATTATTTATATCTTATACAATAAATATTAAAATTCAGTATGTGACGAATTCTAAAGCCAAACTTAAGTGTCTAACAACCACATCCTTACCTTTATCTTTATATGTATGTATTTTGTTAAAAATATGATTTAGGTTGGGTTGTTAATTAGTGTAAAAGATTGAGTTAACTAGGTTGATGAGAGAATTTTTTTTTTTATTAAAGGTTAGGTTTATGTAAATTGTGAGTATGAAGCCAAAACGCAAAAGAAAACTGATGATCGATTACATGATACCAATGATTTGGCCTCTGGAGATCTAGCTACTTCTGATACCACTTTTGAAAAAATAAATTCTTGTAAGAACCCATCTGTCATTTTGAGCAAGTTGGATTTGAAATGAGTTCATGTGCCTTTTGCCGTTCTTCTGATCGAGAAGACTGAGGTGAGTTCTAACGTCAAACTTTTTAGTACGTATTGAGTGATGTTCTTGATTGTGATCAATTGTTTAGATTACCTAATAAGGCTTTTGTTAAAGAGAATCAAAAACTTTCATTGCCTTCTTAATGAATTGTGTAGGAAAGTGGACCAATGTTAGCATATATATGCCCAAGGGAAGGAAGTGGTGGGCGATGTGGTCAACTTTTCGGTGTCGTAACTGGTATGTATTGAAGCTTAATTATTTCATTTTTTTGAGTAAAGAAAAGAGATTAAATTGACAAATTTCTGCTCACACAATCTTAAAATAAATCTTTGTAATTTAGGAATATTAAAAGGTACATACATTGCAGGACTCCTCGAATTTCTTTCAAGGATGGACTTATCCAGAACTTAGAATCAGAAGTGAAATTGAAGAGCTAACAGGCTAAAATGTAGCCGGTGTACTAAAAACGGAGCTGGTCTTGGCTGCTACATGGAAACTTGCACAAAAACATACCATGTGCATTGGACATTTGCAGAAGGGATATATAGTGTAAGCAACGATTCATGCAAGTTTGGATTATGTTATTATTCTGTTCGAGTTTTGTAATTGCGTGCCTTTTCTAGCTGGGATGACTATTTGATACTGTGTCCAAACCATACATCGTGCAAATTTCCAACACAAGTAATTTCAAAACCCCGGAGGCAACGCATTAAGAGCAAGTATGAGTTATCAACTATCTTTTATACACATTTCATAAGGAATTAAAAAAAAAACTGAATTTAATTTTTAATTGTAGAAAATCTAATAAGAATTTGAGTTCCCGCACAACATTGTCGGATGCTGGAAACGATTTGGTGTTTTATGGTTCAGATCTTTCCTCAGATGAAAAGGTTGGTACAGAAAGATATTCTGCCGGTCCCAAAGCAGGGAGGCTAAGACTCAAAAATAATGTAAGACCAATAATTTCTCTTCTACATAAATTGATGCTCAATAAAATTTTCCTATTCATTTACTTTTGTTAATTTATATGTGCAGGTTCCAAAACTTTTCAGCAACATGAAGTTTTACTTTGTAGGAGATTTTGTAGAAGCTTATTAGTCTCATTTTATAAATTTGATTACAACTGCTGGGGGCATAGTTAGCAAGACCAAGGAGCAACTACTGTCGTCACGTAGTTAAGCATCGACAGGTGTGAAAGTGAATCAGGTAACTTCGGTCGTTTACAATGCTGACACTTCAGATTGTTCTTTGTTTGAAGACAAAGAAACCACTAAATCTCAAAGAGTAGCTTCAGCACAGATGTAGCTCAAGAATATGGTTCTTCTGTCGTTGCGCATACTTGGATTTTGGAATCAGTTGCCGCTTGTAGTTTACTGCCTTTTACATCAAGGGCCTGACAAGTGACAATAACTCGGTCTTTAAGGTGCCTGGAATGTATGTTGTATCATTTTTTGGGAAGCTTGTTTTTCTTACATTTTCTCGAAGATAATGGCTACACTTTATGAGCAAGTCAAGGGAGCTTTTGTTAGATGCTTTGTCTTGTGGATAAGGTTGAGCTTCTTAATCCCGTGATCGGTTGTATAAAATGAAGCAAAAATAATTTTCATCTTAAATGCATTCAAGCGAGAATTTTAAGCAGGCATTATTCGTTGGAGTCTTGTTCCCAAATGTAGCAGACACGAAAATGCGGTTAATTAGGAGAACACATAGAGTAGGGTGCATATTTGAAATTTAGACTTTAGTTCTTTTCAATGCTATTTAGAAAAAAATGACAAGATGAAAATGCACAAATGATTATGACATGCTCACATCTCTCTAACAAACGATTTAAAAGCCAATATACCTAATTCATTAGATTACATGTCGAACAATAGAATTCTCCTTCCATATGAAACGGTATCTGTGATAGGGGCATAGGGCAGTACAGAGAAATAACACATTAAAACTGAAAACATGTTTGCCATGCATCTAATAATAGTAAAGATGACAACAAAAATATGCCATTCAGAACCAGGTACAAATGTTCATATTCAAAGTCAAACCACAAATGACTACAAGGTAGAAATTCAAAGATGCAGCAGAACATTGTGCATACAGATATTCCCCACTGCCTTACATGAAACTAGGATGAACTGGTCCTTTTGAGAGCCCAACACGAACTTCCATTCCATGATGCATGTCCGGTGCCCGCATTGTTTCAGTGTCATGAACTCCTACATAACCATCAACATGAAGTCAAAACCTAGTAAACTCAACACGAACCAAAAAATTAAAAAAATAACTCTGCTACGTGTTATGCTGTTACCTTGGAGGTAATCTTCAACTCCAAAATCTTCCAAAGCTCCTGTCAAAGATTCTAATCCAAGCATGGAGGATGGGATAAGCCCAGGAGGCCTTTGAAATCTGAAAGCGTTAAAAATTGTAAGGAACACCCACAATATATAATTCAATGAAAACTATTAATTCATGAGAAGTATATACACCTGCAAAAGCTACTATCTAACAAGGAAACTTGACTAAATCTATTAAACAAGTTGAGTATTCAAGATGAGAAGAAATGACTGCCAAGATGATGAAACAAACTTTAGCTGATGAAATATAGGTGAGGCATACTTCAAAACTCAATTATCCAAACAGCAAGGAAGTAAAGCAGATTGTCCCGACTCCCTTCGTAGAAGGCCTGATCACTTCAGGAGTTTAGGTGACATGCAAACTTAAGCTCTATTTTCATAAATTTAACAAGTTGTGAAAAGTTTTTCAGTCTTCGTGTCACCAAATGGTGATACATAAAACGGATTGGAGGGATAGGCGATAGCATATAACTACTTGCAGCCTCTCCAGTCATGTTCATGGTATTATCATTAACCCATCTTTTCTTTAAGCAATTTCAACATTGAAATCAAATCATTATCAAACTGACTTACCAAAATTCATAATTTCAATCTAAAGCAGCAACCACATTAAGTCAACAAATGTACTAATTCCAAACTAGCTATATTAGACGTATCCATGAAAGCCGATAAAAGGCAAAGCCTTACAGTCCCTAGACATAAATACCATCACTAAAGAATTAAACATACATCTGTTTGTGGGATCCACTCGCTCACTCTGAATATTTTTGACAACTCGCCTTATGTCAATCTCGTGACCTATAATGCTCTTAACAACCTCTTGGCTCTTCACAACAAGTATACACTCTAAATTCTAAATTGTCACATTAAAAGGTTCAAGCTTGATATGCCTAACCATCAAGAGCAACTTGGGATAATCAAAAGTAAACCGGCTTATATCTAAATAGCTTCTAAAACAATAAAAAGAAAAACCCTACTACAACCAACAACTAACTTAATGAATAATGATCATTCAAGATCCAATTTAATATAAGCAACTAGTCTCTATCTCCATATGTCTTAGACCGTCATCCGTAAATTCAAGGAAAATTTTGCACGAAACACATCCAAAAAGGGAACTATCAGGTTTAATCATTTACCAAAACAATAAAGTAAAATCTACCTGCAACAAACTTCATATTATATGACTTAGTTACGAAAATATGATTAAGATAACGGGCACACACCAAAGAAACAACCTTTTTCAACACATAGCTACACACTGAACTACAAGCCTTCAGATATTAATTTTTTTTTAATCAATTTATATAAATAAAAAAAGGACTCTCCAGTCAACACATAGCTACACACTAACTATATGCATCCTCTCCAGTCATGTTCATAGTATCATCATTAACCCATCTTTTATTTAAGCAACTGCAACATTGAAATCATTATAAAACTGACTTGCAAAAACTCATATTTTTAATCTGAAGCAGCAACTACATTAAGTCAACAAATGTACTAATTCCAAGCTAGTTATCTTAGGCTAACCATGAAAACCTATAAAGGCAAAGCCTTACGGTTCCTAGACATAAATACGATCATTAAAGTATTAAACATACATCTGTTTGTACATTCCACTCGCTCGCTCTAAATCTTTTTGACAACTTCCCTAAAATGTCAATCTTGTGGAGACCTATATGCTCTTAACAACTTGTCGGCTCTTAACAACAAGTATACACTCTGTAGTCCAAATTATCACAATAAAAGGTCCAAGCTTGATATGACAAACATCAAGAGCAACTCAGAATAATCAAAAGGATTCCGTAATACATCTAAACATCCTCTAAAACAATACTTAGAAAAAGAGCTACTGCAACTAACAACTAGGTAGTAGCCTAGTGGCCACCAATCGTCACTTTTCTGGGGAGTTATTGGGTTCGAGTCTTGCCAAAGGCAAACTTGAGATAATCAGGGGATTATTTGGTGGTTGAGTTTTACCTGGACACTAGTCTAGCTGGGGGATTAGTGGGTACCAAATGGTACATGGGATCAAGGGGGTTCCCATCCAATTACCCTCCCCAACTAACAACTAACTTTATGAACATTAAAGATCCAATTTACTAAAAGCAACTACTCTTTTGAGAACTTTTTAATTATAACTTGGTATTCAGATGTGAATAGTAAATGTGAACAAATTCATGCATGTCAAGTTATAACTAATGTTAGATATATTCATATATGAATGGTTCTCAAATGAACCATATATATATATATATATATATATATATATAAACTATAAATAAAAAGATAGAAGGAAATACCTAGAAAGTATTTTTCTGTCAAGGTCCTGGCGTAAAGGGAAAGCTGAACCATAAGTGTTTGCAAGGATTTTCCTTTTCATCTGCTCTTCTCTCACAACCGCCTAACAATCATCATCAAATTAATTATAAAAAATCAATTACATAGATATAGATACAGGAGGATATATATTATATGAATGGATACCGATTGAAAGGCGGATTCAAGAGGATGAGATCCAACAATATCACTCTTGACGCCTTGCAGTCCAAAACGAAGTGCATCGTTTTTAAGCCCTCCGATCTCGTGTTCCATTTTCTTTCCTCCTACTTCCATTTTCTCCTCTCAACTTTTTCTTTCGTTCTTTCTGTTTATAATAATAATTTGATCGACAAAAATGGCTGAAGTCTCAGGTGATATAACCACCCAAAAGTCCAAAACAAAATATATCTTGGGTAGCAAGTCACGACGTATACTATTTTACTGAAGTCCATTAGTCATGAGCCCAAGGCCCACTATTAAATTTTTAAGAGTTTGCCATGTAAATTGAATAAAATATATTTATTTATTTATTTATTATAAATACTTTAAGAATAAATACTTTGTTAGCACAAAAGTTGTGATAAAATTTATAAGGAAATTAATGACTTGATATTATTATGCTCAATTCTCATTGCTATGATGTTTATATGTTGGTGATGATCATGATTATGTTGATAGTTAACTTTCAAATAAAAAAATGATTATGTTGATAGTTTGTGTTAGTGTGGAGTTTAATATGTTTAATAGGTTTAAAACCAGAATTTTTCAAGCAATCATTTAGCCTTTTCCTTTTCCCGAATCCGTTTAACAACGGGTCAGGAAATAAAAAGTCGAAAAGAAGACCATAAGGGTCGAACACACTGCAACCGAAATGAGATTAAACCTCAAATGATGTGCTTGGGTAGCAAGAACAGCAAGAGGTGATAAAAACAAGTACATTCCATAATGATATCCTAATTTTACAAGCTTAAGCTAAACAGATTTGAACACATAAGAAATATACGCTATTTTATAAGCTCACAGGTAGCATTTCACTTTCTTTTCTTTTTTTTATAAATAAACATCTTAACACATCTGCAAATTGAAAAGAAAATAAAACAGTTATGTGAATCCCTAAAAGATTCGAAGTCGTCTAGTAAAACCATGGACATTCCCTGTCACTTGAGCCAAAACTACAGTTTCATTTACTTCAAGACTACCAGTATCTTGTATATTTTAACAAAATACCCCATACAAATAGGTATAAAAGGACACGGGCTATGCGAGTGTAATTATAAAATACGTGAAATCGTTGCACCTATAGAGTACAATTGCATAGAGTGGAAGGTATATAAATCCATGATGGGTCTAAGCAGGTAAATTGCAAGCTCACACCAAATTATCCTACAGGCCATCCAGACTAATGTTGCAGTTGACGTGTACTTTCATCAAAGTTTAGATACAGTTCTACTCTTTCGTTTCGCGTATTCATGTGCAATGCTTATTGAACTCCTGCTATGTCTTAAAGAAAACTCAGCAAGTAATATTTGCTTTTCTTCTGACATTAGATCACCATGACAGCCCTTGATATAAAAAGAATATATCTGAGTGAGATTTGAGTTCCAAACAATAGCATGTAGTTTTGCAGATGTAGAAAAAAGAAATCAACTTCGCAAGAATGGGTGTAGTGGTCTTTTGATTCATTAAAATGTTCCCTTTCTCGTAAAAATAAGCGTTTTCCCATATTTTTTGCAAAAATAGTGACTTTTCTAACAAAAATTCAGGTGTAACCAATGACAAAATTACCAGTCCAAAAATGATATAAACGTTAGAAAATGAGAGATTTAGATCAAAATAGTTTATAAGCAGTGAACAGATTTAGAAGAGACTGAAACTACTAAAATCGGGTTAGTTCTTTTCTACAGTAAAATGTGTTTAGTAATGATTCTTACCAATCGTGAAGTTCTATCACACACGGCGTGGTGCATAAGGATCCCAGAAGCAACAGAGACATTAAACGAGTCCACCATTCCTTTCATTGGAATACTACAATGCAAATCTGACATTTTCAAAGCTTTTTCACTAATCCCGCTGTAACAATATGCATTAAAGTCATGATCAAGTTAACCAAAGCAGATATATATACCATGTCAGCATTTTATTGATCAAATCTTAATTCCAAGTTATAAGATATAAGTTTCAAAAATAGTTTATAGTAAATGAAACCCATACTTCATCTAACACCATATAAACGGGATTTGCAAAATACAAGTTTCAAATGGCTAGGGACTGATATACAGATATCACACAGGTATGCAAACAAAATAGTGAGTTGTAAGAAACATAATCTACAAGATGATCTACAGATCTTCCTACATCCGCCAACAATCGCAAAGATTTGACTTTCCTTTGTGAACTTCAGTCTTACACTAGAAAAATGGAAGGCTTCTTTAAAAGAAGCGTTAAAGCATGAAATGAATAAGATAGGAAATTCTCATTTGAGAGCTTCTAACTTCAACATTGTGGAAATAAACAATAATCATGCATGTAGGAGTAAATTACTAAATCAACAAAGGAACCAGTTATGTTTGATATATGTGATGGGAAGCCTGTAATATCCCAAACAAAGCGAATAGAAAATGATCTCAAGACTTGGTCACTTGGTATTTTAACACTTGAAGGTTCATCAAGCAATTGTGCTTTCTTTGTGAAAGTTAAAGAAATGGAACATCAATTGAGCAAGACGGAACCTTTGCAGTGGGGTCAACAGGTTATAAACAGTCAACATCCAATCTTATCCTACAGTAAATATGCATAGTGCCGACAAATAATCATCAAATAGTTAATCGTGGTTTTATCGCATATAAACCAACAATAAAGAAGGCAACACAACATTACAACTTATAACAGAACAGCAAAAGAAGCAGGAAATACTACCTGCCCTCGTTTCCAACGACTATAGCAGTGGGACACGACCAATCCATATCATAAACCGAAACCTGAAAACATTCAATTAGAACACAGAGCTGATCACATATATATTCACCAAAATAGTGGACCTCAACATCAAAACAAAAGTTTTATAATGCTAAATATATAAAATTAGCAAGTACCGTCTCCATCCCAAGATGGGTTGTAGCAATGCGATAACCACGTGACTTCAAAACTTCAAAGCACTTTTCTACGGAATCCCAAAGCTCGATATCCAACCATTTCTCGGCACCCATACTAACATGACGATGCTCTCTATACCTACATTAATAAGGAAAGACACATCTTTACTCAAATATGAACCAATCAATTTTCATACAAACCTTACGTTTCTAATTTCAATTACTTTTATAAAGTGCATCAAAACGAAAACAAAAGTCACCTCAGACGGGGTTAACACCTTTTGCTACTGTTGTCCGACACAACGTGAACAGACTGAAAACCTAAAGCATCCGCCGAACGAAACACGGCAGAAACATTTCCAGCATCCGACAACCCCTCAACGACCAAACAGACAGAATAAGTCCTGTTATCCACAACATTCTTAAACCTCTCTTTCCTCAAATCCATCAGAGAATCATCAACCGCATCCAACACCTCTCGACTACTTAAATACGTATCTCCGGTTTTAAACCTATCCAAATACGGAAACCAACGGTTCGACACCTCAGGTTCAGTCCTCCTCTCCATTTTCATAAAACTAGTGACATCATCATTTGTGTTTCTCCATTTTAAATCCCTAACTGTTTTATTCTCAATTTGTTCCTCTTCTTCATCGTCGATCGAAACGGACGGTTGAACCGCTCCGTATAATCTTACGGAATCATTGTAGGGTTTAAGCTTAAATCCTAGACATTTCAACATACATATATTTAAATATATCCGATATATACATGTTATTTAATAATTATATATATTATATGGATATATATTATACAGATAGATATAGATATAGATCCATATAAATGATATATAGATGAGGAAAGTGACCTGAAATGTGAGAGTGAAGGCGGTTGATTGGAAAGTGTACGGAGGGGGTACAATTGTTAAAGCGTGTGGTACTAAAGTCTAGACATGAGAGGGGGCACCGCCGGAGGATTCTACACGCGCTCATTGTGAGTGTGTAATCGGCGGCAGTGTAACGGCGGACAGAAGAGAGGATGAACGGATGATAGAAGATAGATGCAAGCAATGGTAAAGTTGCATAGTGGTCCCTAAACTAATACTAATGTCTACTTTAGTTAATTTATGTTTTCTCCGCATTTAGTTCAACTTGTTTTCCATTTTTATTTTCCAAAAAAACATGAAAAACAAGAAACGCGTTCAAATTGTATTTTTCTAGAAAAGTTTTCCTGGAAAAATGAAAATTTCCTTTCCTAACTTTTGCACTAAAATTAGAAAACTGTTTTTTTTTTTTTTTTTTTTTTTCACTTTTCTATTTTCCAAACTTTTTATAAACCAAAAATTAGAAAACAAGTGAATTTGAACATGTTTTCTA
>JANDBE010000015.1:4247973-4262925 GCA_024320915.1 Erigeron philadelphicus
CGCAACAATTTATCATATCTCCGACCGTAATGAAATTACTTTTATATTAATAACCATATCATCAACGTCGTTGTATTGCGCGAGCACCAATCTAGTTTATTTTTAGCTACTTTGGATTTATAGGGATTGACAATATGACAATTACAACATAAAAATCAACATGAAAAACTATATCGTCTATTAAAAAAAGTTTTTTTGAAGATTTGATTAAAAAAATTTATTTCCAAAAGAACAAGAAAAAAAAAATTATTATGAATAATTTAAACTTTTTTGCACATATAAAACAAAGATTGACTTTTTTTTTTATAACTCATTAGTTTATTGTTGCCCATTCCAAATCCAAATAAAGATATGGGGTTTTGTTAGTAATTTTTAACAAAGGTCTCTAAATTCATCCCGTTTAGAGCTGCTAAAATGGTTGAGCTGACAATGATGGTACATATTATATTCGTATATAATTGTTAGACTATTTGTAAAGGGAAGGTGAAAGGAATAGGTAACAAAAATCTAAGTGGTTAAAGGTAGGTTATATAAGGACATGAAAATGATGGATCGCCTAAGATGAAAAGAGATTAGTAAGTGGTAACATTCATATATTTTGTTTATATTATTTGTTTAGCTTGATAATAATTAAGAGCATTGGGTATTGAAGAACAACGATGAACCCTGAGTATTTAGTTGGCAGTAAGCACCGATACATATCCATTCCTCTCATATTCGCACTACATCAAGTATCATCAAGATTCTTATTTGCCGATGTCCGACGTCTTGATTTATTTAAGGAAGAACATCATATATCCCCCTTTTAAACATCAAAATAACATATATATCCACTTAAGCAACATAATATCATATATACCCAATCTAAACTTTAGAACTATCAAATTTACCCATTTTATCAATAAACTCATTAAAGTTACATTTTGAAATTTATCATGATTAATATCAGACAATTAAGCTAACGCTAGCTAACTGGACTAATTATATGCTATATTACCACAAGAACCATGCATTCTTCATCGTTGTAATATATACCCCATTGATCATCCACAAAAAAATTTCCATTCAAGATCAACCTTGATAAAGTTTCACATGGATGAGCTTATATAAGCCATAAATGTTCTTGCGCAAATGATAACCGTTCAACTCGATCAATTGTACGCTATAGATAATATTAATATAATAGTGTTAGGGGATGTATAAAAAATGTCGATACAAATCAATTCATGTTTGCGATCTTTCCTAGCTAGCTAATTAAGACCATCAATCTGCTCTAGTGTCTAAATCCTACCGTATGAAGCTAGACGTACTGATCTTACGTAAAGAGATTTCGTTTAGCCTCATGCATATCATGATGATTATTAATGTTGTATATTGAATGTAACTTTAATGAGTTTATTTATAAAATGGGTAAATTTGAGAGTTTTAAGGTTTAAATGGGGTATATATTATATTATATGTTGTTTAAGTGGGTAAATATGTTATTTTGATGTAATTTTCTATCCGAAAAAAAGAATTGAAATAGATGAGGTTTAAGAAAAAATTTAACTGGAAATTATGAATGGTTTACGTCTGGGCCAATAGCCCAATAGGCCTATATGACATTAAAAAAAGTAAATAAATCTATTTCCAAACCCGACCCGGTTAAGTATTTTGAAAGGAGATAAAAACCGGAAAAGTTTATGTTTGGTGAAAAAGACCAGAAAAATCCAGTGACAGATTTGAATGTAGATAAGGAGAGACTTGGGTTGGGTGGTATCCACTAACCTCAAATGGCAACAGCAGCAGCAATATTCTGTCCAATTGGAGCTTTTTACAGCACTACTACCACCGCTAGTAGCAATAATAATTCCCCAAATTCAATATTCAATAAACCATTTCGTAGAATTCAAAATTCATTATCAACCAACGCATATAAGAAAAACTCCAATGTTGTTCAGAATATAAAAGAAGAAGACAGCGACCATGAATCAATGAGTGTTGATGCTCTTAAGCGTTTCATTCGACTCAATTTGGGCAACTGGACTGGTTCTTTTCATGTCCGTTTTTTCTATTTATTATTCTTATTGTTATTTTGTATCTAACTGATTAATTGTGTGTATATGTCTTTATTCTTATTGTTATTTTGTATCTAACTCAATTAAGGTTGTTGTCTGAATAGCAATTTGATGCAAAGGGGAAGTTGATTCATAAAATCGATACGAGGTTATCTGCTGGATCTTATGGTGAAAATGAGTTGATTAGCTTGATTCAAACGTAAGTTTCTTGTTTTTCTATAGCATACTTAAATTTGTACATCAATTCACAATTTTAATATAATGTGTTGTTTTCGATTTTGGTAAGTTTACTCAGTAATGTTAAGTCCTGGTAATTACAATTTTTTGAAATGAAAGGAGGTAGTTTGGTGACATAGCTGACAAGTAGACCCCGTAAAAAACGGTAAATGTCGCAAAACACCTCATCAAGCAATGGACTAGTTTGGTTATTATAGTGTTTGTTATTATATTACAGTATGTTTTATAATGGGCAGTTCCTTTACAGCCCTGGTATTGAGTATTAGCAAGGTACCCACATACTCTGGCAGCAAATAGTTTTTGACGGTTTTTTTATTTGTCAGTGGTGGTGGTGTAAGAGAGGGGCCGGAGAGTAATTTGTGAAATTCTTATAGGCTGGAAAAGAGAGCGGTATGGGGCAATCCTATTCGAGCTCCTTAATCCTAAAATGGGTTTGGGACTTTGGGTAAATGCTTTTTATAATGTGGTAGAACTTAGAAGTATAGATAATTACCAAATAAAACGGACCGCTGACTTAAGTACATTGCCAATTTATGACATAAAGTAGCAAGATAGAGAATAGTTTGAACCAAATTTCGAAAGATACAAACCAGTTCATATTGGATAATTTGTGTCTGATGTATATTACTCTGCTAAGAATGGTTGCTATCAATATTAGGTTATACATTAAACAATCTTCATCGAACTATTCAGCATCGGAAACTGATGACGAAGCCGAATGGGCAGAGTACAAAATCAAAGAAACAAACATGTTTACCGCTGAAAAATATCAACAGGTGAGTCTTTTACAGCCAGACTTTTATATCATTTCTTGTGTACAAGAATACGTACCTTGATATTCAGTTATCGCTTTTGAATTTTGATATCTTCTCCTGCTAAATATTCACTGTAATTAGTCTACAGATTGGATTCTTTCCCCAAGAGAAGGCATTTGCATTAAGGTACCAAACTGCTGGCATGTTAGAAACAATCTTAAGAGAAGGAGTATTAGGTGAAGACGATATCGGAGAGGAATCACCCAAGTGAGTATTCTAGTCTCCACAATTTAAGTGTGCGCGGTATTATTACCTAATCTACATCATTATAGTTTTCTGAATGCAAGTAGTATTGGGTTATTATGCACAAATTGTGTAATACGTATAGGTAGTATAACAGCAAGTGAACCTGAATTCTCAGCCTTGCTTAGTCATTTTCGAAACTCTTGATCTGCCTATGTAAAGTTTGTAACTGCTCAATGTTCATAATGTTGTATCTATTATCTCCTTACAAGCTATTTACTTTGTTAGAACCATCACCCGACTCTTGTCTTATCTTTGTTATTACTGCTTTACTTGCAGAAACCTGAAGCTTCCATCTAAACTGCCTTCTATTGTGTGCGAGAGTTGTCTTTATTCCCTAGATAAAGATTTACGAGCAAGAGCATTCCATATAATGGATCCAAAAGGTATTGTAGAGATGCTTATCCTCTTTTTCGAACAGAAAGGGGTTGGAGTCGTTACTCCACCGTTCCTTGACGAATCAGAGGTATTTTATGGTTTCATTTACAGAAAAAATTCAAGTTATAATGTCTCTCATTTATAGTAGAATGCTTTTCTCATCACTTTTATCCATCATAGGACAATACAAGTAGACTCACTCCTCATCTTGGAACATGGAAAGGTCACTCTGTAACAAAGCGTAGCGGTGTTTATGGTGCCACAGATTCCGAAGCTGATACCATCACGTCACTTAAATTTGAAGAAAATGGTCAACTAATTCAGGTATTTCCTTGCTATAGCTGTTTAAATAATTGTTGATAATGATCAACACATACATGCATGATGGGTCATTTGCATTATGTTCTAAATCAAGCGGGTGTTTTAAGATAAATAAGAAGGAAACAGATCAAATGGTTGCAACTTGCAAGTCTTGTAAGGCCACGGGGAGGGAGGCGTTTGCCTCATGCGGCACACACAAAGGTTGCACGGCACACCATGAACACTGCCCCTAGGGGCGTGCTCGTCCAAATTTCGCATCTCACCGTCCAATTCATATTTGTTTATATCAGTTGGATCTTTAATTGAATAATAGGTATTATTATCATATTCATTGTGTTAGGTATCTATGAAATAAAACAGAGTATGCCGCTCAAGCCAACCTGTTATAGTCCGCCCAAAAAATGTTACCTATTTGGCCCAAATCCTTTGCTAACCCATTCATTTTACGGAGTCAAATCTCAATGTGACTAACAAAATCAAATGTCATTTAAGGTTTTAACAATCTGTATGTGTTAAGATGAACTTACATCATTGTCATGCAAACAGGATCAAACTTCAACGTACAAGGTTAAAAAGGCAACATCTAATGTCCGATGGACAGGTACCATGTCTGATAACTTGGTCACATACGATGGTGGTTACCAAATAACGTTACTACCTGGAGGTATGTACATGGGCTGCCCATGTGATGTAGGAAAACAGGTTTCTGAAGCCAAAGCTTTCCATCTGGAGTTCTGTTGGCTCGAATCACCTACAAAAAGGCAGAGATTGGTTCGCACCTATGATGTAGATGGCCTGGCTGTTTCATCAACTTACTTTTTCGAGACCAAACAATGAGTGGTTACAACATCGTTCTACAATGCATTAACAGCTTACACATTATGTTGTAAAAGTTGTATTTTTTATGTACTGTTGACACTTTTATTTACATAATTAATTAACATTTACAATCTTTTGGAAATAAACTAAAATATGGAGCAATTCCTTTACCGCATCAAACTTTAAAACCTTTATCTCCAAGTATTCATCGGAGATCACAAAATATGTTAGATACGAGTAACTATTAATGTAGATGATATAAAAGTAATGCAAACATCAGATCATAGAGAACATTTAACCAAAAACAAATTTTATTTTAACAGAGTGTAGAAGGGGACTTTCAGGCTTCAGCAAACTATACAATGGACCAGCCCAGGGTTATACAGTAAATACGAACAAAAACTGGATATCTAAACAATTACTGAAGGTGTGAAACACTTTCAGATTAAATTAATTCGGTGGTTCACCCCAAATTATTCAACCGCACACAATCAGTGATTAAAAACGTTTTGAATGTTGTGTCTGAGAGAAAACTAGAGAGAAGAATTACCGGAGGGAAAATTCGTGATTGTAGAATGATATACAAGGCCCATTAGCTACTTTTCAGTTAATTTACCAAGTTTCAAAGTTGGCAAATGCAACCCCTCAAATTCCAAAATTAAATCATTGAGACGTTTATACCATAAGACTTTAATGGGAAAAAAAAAAATTTTCAAGCTCGACTCGATTCAGAGACTCTGCCCTTTGGACCCCGTCAGGTACGTTGCCCCTGAATCCTTTGTCCCTTAGGTGCTTCAATTCACATAAACGTGCATTCCGCACCACCATCCTTATGACTAAATTGATCAACAAATTAGTCTAATTACACTAAAATATCCAACATCAACATAATGCTTGTTAGAGATGCATCTAGAATATTTCATGAACACTAGATTATTCAATGGACCAGCACATCATAACGACTCGTCGATATATGTGTCATTGATCTAATATTACTTTCATTTGACCTCCTTATTTAAATCTTATGATAAATGCTAAATAATTTAATATGAATAAAAAATTTATAACATGTCAAATGCCTATCTCTTAAATTTTATGATAACTATATATAATTATTTTAGTTATAAGTACAACTCTAAAGCTCTTTTTAACGAAACTATGAAGTTATTTATTAGCAGCAAAGTTGAGAAACACTTGACTCGAGATCAGATCGGTGAGTGAAAAGGTCACAAATTTATAAAACTCGGATTGAAATCGGGTAGAACCCGGATCGTATTTTTATATAAAAAATTTATAATGTTTGAAATTATATATGATAAACTTCAAACTTAAACCATAATTGTTTTAAAAAGTTCAACTTTCATTCATTAGAAACATAAATTTAAACCAAATTAGGATTTTTTTTTTTTAACAAGAAATAGGAACAATTTTTCTTTATTAAAATTGACCCGAGTTTTGACCCGATCCGATTGATTCTTGACCGATTCACGTAAGTTTGATCGAATTTTACACGCGATCAAGTCGTTGAACGAGTTTTTACTCGGTTCTGAGCGACTCGTGTCGGCCGAGTTTAACCCTGAATCCTGATTACCAGTAGATGATAATGTGAATGAGAAAGAATCATACGAGTATTATCCATATGTAAATTAACAAAAGAAATAGGACAAGTGTCAAGTCCATCACGTGCTTCTCACGCTTCCCCTAATCCATTCGATTTATCTGTTTCACTAGAATACACGCACACACACGTACAGATATGGCGCTAACTTCACTCTCATCAGCATTCCCTTTTATCAAAACACACAATTTCTCACATTCAAATTCATCTCGTCAATCGAAATCATTAATAATTTGTCAATTTAATCCACATAAAAACTTCAATTCCACTAATAAAGGTAATTCTATTCCTTTTAATGTTCCTTTTTAATTTCATGAAAATAATTATAATAATGATTTGTATTTTAACAAATTATAATTTTTAACTTTAATAACAGATATTAATAACAATGATGATTTGAAAAATCGAGAACATAAGAAATGGAAAGCGATGGTTTCAAGTGCATTAGCAGCTGCAGTGATTACATTCACATCTTTTGATAATAATAGTATGTTTGCATTAGCCGATCTCAATAAGTTCGAAGCCGATGTTCGTGGCGAATTCGGTATTGGTTCCGCTGCTCAATTCGGCTCTGCTGACCTCAGGTTTTGTTTTCTTAGGTTTTTTACATTTACTTTTTTACTACTGGTTATTTTTATTTACGACAGTTTGATTTAGGTGTGTTAAAATGCATTTATATTTGTGGCAGGAAGGCGGTTCATGTGAACGAAAATTTCAGGTAAAATGTTTTTGTTTACATTTTTCTTTTTCGATAAATAAAGTATATTTGTTGAATGTATATAAGTTTGTGATTTTGATCAATAATATATCTTTGAATATATATAAGCATAAAAAGGTGGATTTCCGTTTCTATCTCGTCATTTGGACATCTAACGGAATGAAACTCGATTCTCTTCTATCTAGGTCAAACTTGTTTGTGAAGGGTTAAACCATACTATCTATCAACGCAAACTAGACCAAACATTGACTTCTTGGTTTGCAAAAATTTATGATGAAGTCTCACTTAGTATATGTCCAACTCGGACCAAAACAAGTTGACTCAACTTCAAAACTGAAACTTTCTGCATCGTGTAAATAATATATTTGAGTATATTTTATTACATACGTAATGAACTAGAAATATTTAGTCGGGTTTAAGTTTTAGAATAGCAACAGAGTTTAAGCTTTGTTCCAGTGTAGGTAACGGAATACAAAGGATAGCAATGTGTCGTGCAACTTGTTGTTTGTATACTTTTTAACGGGAAACATAGTTATGTCTATGTTATAGTGACGTGGCATGTGTTATAATTACTATTTTGCCCAAAAAAAATGAAAGTGTGATTACTAATTTGAAACGTTTTTTTATAAATGATACCACCTGATTCAACTTTACCTGTTTAACTGGTACTTATTTACAATGTCTACATCCGAATGAAATTTGGAAGTTAATTGGCTACATTAGGTTTTTTTTTCTTTGGGTTTGTTTCTCTTCTATGGGGCGTAGACCTTATTTGGTTTCTTAGTTGATCATCGTTCAATTAATCATGGATATATATCATGGACGTAATTGCTGCTGCACTACAAGGAAATATGATTGCTGTAAAGTAGATGTAATATGATTATTTCCCTGGCGGTAGAAATAAAATATGAGGGTGGCGTAGTAAGTGGTAACAAACAAATGGTTTATCTAAATTGCTTACTGTGATTGCGATAAGTACGTAGTAGATGTAGTGTAATATGATCACTTCACTTGTGGTTGAATTTACTATGAGGGTGGCATAGTATCTAGTAATGGACTAACATTGATTCTTGAAATGGAAGATGCCGGAATAAGCAATCGCGAGCAAATTATTATAAACAAAGTATTTTACAATACTATCAAATAAACAGTTTAGATATAAAGCAAATCACAAACACTTAAAAAGGGAAATTGCTTATTTGAACACTCCCTTCCTATGAAGTATAAAATAAAAGAAGCAATCATTGAAAAAATTGTTTAAAGTTTAGTTGAGTCTTTCTCTTATGCTTAATGTAGAAAATGTATGGCTACAGGAGAGCAAATTTTACATCTGCTGATATGAGAGAATCAGATTTCAGTGGTTCAACATTCAACGGTGCATATCTTGAAAAGGCAGTAGCATACAAAGCAAATTTCACAGGTAATTAAAAATCTTCATATCTGAAAATGTTTGATATATGAATGAAATCTTAAAGACAATGCAATTGAATGTAAGTTACGTCATAAGTGATCTTGACAAAACAAACATTTTGTCTTTTTACACATGTTCACCTTAAGCTGTAGTACATCCCACCGACAATCTGTATGCAGAACCCTTAGTAACAGTAATTTGGAATTTAAATATCCTCTCACTCTGCTTCTATTGAGTTACAAGACTTAGAAATCAACATATGCCTTCTAGAGTCGTGTACGGCTCCCTCTAATTTTTCATCGTAAAAGGTGCAAAGGTGCAGCATCTGGAGGAAAACATCTAACAATTGAAACTCTACTTTACTGGTCATTCTTTTAACAGCACGTTTATTGATACCATTTTCTTTCCCAAAGGGTTTAATACTAATGCTGTAGTTTCGTAAATTATCAATCGACTACTGAATCTGTACATGGACCTGCGATTGGTTCCATTCAATATATTTTACACTTGCTCTATGAATTTTCAATTCAGTGTAAGGACCCAACATGCTGTCTTCTACCTGCTCTATTTTCACATTGCTTGTTCTTTCATCCATCTATATTGTTTATAATCAGTGTCTACTGTCTTCATCTGAATTTAGCATTTCTTTATTGTTAGAAGTTCCACTAGAAACAGAGTCCCAATCATCAGTGACTACCTTAGCCTTCATATGGTAAATCAAACTTTCCTTTATCATTATGAATTAACTCGTCAAGATCTGTGTCTTCATAATTTGTAGTGAGCATTTCTCTATTACTAGAGCACCTTCATATGAATTGTTCCTTTGCAGGTCTAAATTAAGTGGTCGAGATCGGTGTCTTTGTAATCTGAACTGAGCATTTATCTATTAATATAGCTTCCACTAGACTCATAGACCAAATCATCACTGAGTACCCTTGCGCCTTCATATGGCAAATCAATCATTTCTTTACAAGTCTTAATTAAATGGTCGATATTCGATATCCATGTCTTGTAATCTGAATGGAGCATTTCTATTTTGATAGAGTGATAGGTATTTAACCCGAATTTCAGCAAGAAAATCAGAACACAAAGAGATAACACAAAACAATAGCCGATATAAGTCGACTGTTCAATCAAAAGGCTGGATTCGAGTTCCAGTAACTCACCAAGTTCCACAGAACAATAATAATAAACTCATAAAATAAAAGTAATGGCACGCAGGCCTTATATAACCAAGCTAATTAACCTAACTTGGTGAACAAGTAATGACATAATTAATAAAATAAAACACTTAACACCCCTGGACTTCCTGACTCTGTTTCTTTTTTTTATTCTGTCGTTTATAAACCTGTCCCCAAAGGCCCGGCCCATCAAGGTTCATATCATTACCCCCGCCATGAAAAACCACCTTGTCCTCAAGGTGGAAAGCTGGAAATTGGCCTTTGATAAGATCATACTTTTCCCAAGTCGCTTCCTCCACTGGCTCCCCTTCCCATGCCACCAGAATCTCCTGATCAGCACCCGTGCCCCTTAGACCAAGTACCTTTGATGGAAATAAGGTGCTTAAGGACTCCATGTTATCGGGTAAGACCGCTTCTACAGTCACTTCCCCTACAAATTTTTTAAGCTGTGACACATGAAAAACATCATGTATAGCTGACCCAGCTGGCAGTTTCAAGCGATAAGCTACATGTCCAATTTTCTCTAATACTTCAAACGGCCCGTAAAACCGCGGCGCCAACTTCTGACTAAAACGCCTAGCCACAGTAGATTGGCGATAAGGCCTCAATTTCAGGTAGACCATGTCACCAATTTCAAACCTTACATCCCGTCTTTTACCATCAGCCTGAAACTTCATTATTTGTTGAGCCCGTAGAAAATGAACTTTTAATTCTTCCAAAATCTGATCCCGTTCCAATAAATACTTATCAACATCAAATGTATATACATTACCCGAATCATAATGTAGTAAACGTGGTGGATCGCGGCCATACATGACCTTGAACGGAGTCATACCAATTGTTGAATGATAAGACGTATTATACCAATATTCAGCCCATGGTAACCACTTGGGCCACTCTTTCGGTTGTGCTGAAACAAAACACCTTAAATAAGTCTCCAAGCTCCTGTTAACTACCTCTGTTTGACCATCCGTTTGGGGATGATACGCAGTGCTACGCTTAAGAGCAGTTCCCATAAACTTAAACAATTCTTTCCAAAATTGACTGATAAAGACCTTGTCTCGATCAGATATTATAGACTTAGGAATACCATGCAGCCGAACAATCTCTCTGATAAACACCATCGATACCGACAAAGCTGTATAGGGATGCTTCATAGCGATAAAATGTGCCCCCTTGCTCAACCTATCCACCACTACAAGGATCACACTACATCCACCTGACTTTGGCAACCCATCAATAAAATCCATCGTCAAATCTTCCCACACTTGTGCTGGAATTTCCAATGGTTGCAAAAGACCCGCAGGTGACAAGTTAGAGTACTTATTCCGTTGACACACATCACAAGCTGCCACCATTTTTGCAATATCCCCCCGCATGCCTACCCAATAAAAATCCCTAGCCATTCGTTGATATGTTTTCTGGGTTCCCTCATGCCCCCCTACGGCGCTACCATGAACTGCAACAAACAATTTATGAACCCATATAGAACCCCTCGGTATGACCAACCGCCCAGTATAATGAAGCAACCCCTGCTCAACTGAATAGCCTTCCACTCCCGGCTCACCGCGGGTAACCTGATCACGGATCATCAACAATTCTGGATCAGATTGCAAAACTAACAATAGCTCATCATCGACATCAACCCTATTGATCGAAATTGCACATAATTCAACACTTCCCATGCGTCGAGACAAAGCATCTGCTGCCCCATTTTCCTTGCCCGGTCGATACACAATTTCAAAGTCATAACCTGATAATTTTGCTATCCATTTTTGATGATCACCCGGAACCGCCCGCTGTTCCAATAAAAATTTCAAACTTTTCTGATCCGTAACAACAGTAAAGGTGCGACCCAATAAGTAAGGCCGCCACTTTTGAATCGATAACACAATAGCCATCAATTCTCTCTCATATACTGATTTTAATTGGGCGCGTTGACCCAATACCTGACTGAAATAGGCGATTGGTTTACCCTCCTGCATGAGGACTGCCCCAACCCCGTACCCTGAGGCATCCGTCTCAATAACAAATGGTTTAGAAAAATCCGGTAAAGACAACACCGGTACCTGAGTTAGAGCTCTTTTCAAACCTTCAAAGGCGCTATCCGCCTCATTAGACCACCTAAAACCATCCTTTTTAAGCAATTCAGTTAACGGGCGAGCAAGACTTCCATAACCTTTCACAAATTTCCTATAATACCCCGTTAAACCCAGAAACCCACGCAATTCTCGTAACGTCCGTGGTCTTGGCCAAGTAGTCATAGCCTCTATCTTGGCCGGATCAGCCTTAACCCCCTCATTCGTGACAATATGTCCCAAATATTCAACCCATCCATGCCCAAATACACATTTTTTTCGATTACAATATAACCCTTCCTCCCTCAATTTGGCAAACACCTTAAGTAAATGCTCTCTGTGATCAGACATAGTGCGGCTGTATACTAAAATATCGTCAAAAAAAACAAGAACAAACTTACGAAGGTATGGACGAAACACTTTATTCATCAATGACTGAAAAGTAGAAGGAGCATTTGTTAACCCAAACGGCATCACCAAAAATTCATAGTGACCCTCGTGAGTTCGAAAAGCTGTCTTATGCACGTCACTCCCTTTCATTCGAATCTGATGATAACCCGATTTAAGGTCGAGTTTGGAAAACACAGTCGCTCCCTGCAATTCATCTAACAATTCATCAATCACCGGAATGGGAAACTTATCCAACACTGTTGCCTTGTTCAGAGCTCTGTAATCAACACAAAATCGCCAACTTCCGTCTTTCTTTTTTACTAACAAAACCGGACTAGAAAACGGGCTGGTACTAGGCCGTATCACCCCCGTATCCAACATCTCGCCAACCAATTTCTCAATCTCATCTTTTTGAAATTGAGGGTATCGATATGGTCGAACATTAACTGGCTCAGTACCACTTTTGAGTACAATGGCATGCTCATGCTCCCGTGGTGGTGGTAAACCTGATGGCATCAAAAAAATATCAGAAAAATCAGTTAGTAAATCATCCAACTCCGGATTAACCTGGGACTCCACACCCGCAACCACTTCCAGCCCCGCAAAACAAACCAAGAACCCTTCATCAATATTTTTCAACGATCTAGTCAACGATCTTAATGTTGCTTCTCCTCGATACAACCCCGGATCGCCCCGCAAGGTAACCACTCGTCCGGCATGCTGATATGATAACGTTAACATAGCCCAGTTCACCTTAGTTTCCCCTAACTGTTGTAACCACTTCATACCCAAAATAACATCCGTGCTTCCTAATTCCAATGGGAAGAAATCTTCCGTCACCTCAACTTCCGGAAAACTTATTGTAACCCCTTTGCAAAAACCATAACTCTTATCTGTGTTCCCATTCCCAAGAACCACCCCCGTCGCCCTACATCCAGTCACTAACAACTCTAATAGGCTTATGAGTTTTAGGGACAGAAAATTATGTGTAGCACCACAATCAACCAATACCACCACATCTCTCCCTAAAATCTGACCCCTAACCTTCATCGTATTTGGAGATGACATCCCAACAACCGATTGCACTGAAACTTCAACTACATCCAAATGTACGTGTTCCTCCCCCCCTTCGGTGTCTGCCCCCTCCTCTTCATCTTCTGGTTCAAAAATAACCCTTAAACAGCGTAAACTCTTTTCAGGGCAACGATGCCCAGGACCAAATTTTCCATCACAGCGGAAACACAACCCCTTAGCTCGTTTATCCGCCAATTCAGCCTCAGTCATGCGTTTAAAAGGCAACTGCGTATCCTGCATCTTTGACTCCCCTACCTTTCCGTTGTTGGCTGCAACTTTTGGTAACACCAAAGCACCACCTGAGCTTGGTTTACTACCCACAGAACCGCTCCCCGACAATGTCTTGCTACTCGTTTTTACCACAGCAGATGCCCCACTCGTCCTATCTTCATCAATCATAATCGATAACCGCATAGTTTGGGTTAATCCCTGAGGTTGCAAAAAACGTACAGCAGAGCGCAACTCCGGTTTCAGCCCGTTGGTAAAAGTGCCTATCATCACCTGTTCGGAAACCCCATCCAATTGTGCCGCCAACTTTTCAAACAAACTAACGAACTGCCTGGCTGATCCTTCCTGTTAAATACCCGCTTGTGATGGTTGAAAACGATCCAATACACACACGCTTGTCTGTTCATATAAATCACCCGCTTGTGATGGTTGAAAACGATCCAATACACACGCTCTCAACCTATCCCAATGACCAAACGGCTCACGCTTTTCCCGCCACCTGAACCATGACAACGCGTCTCCCTCTAAACACAAAACCGCGGCTCTCAATCTCTCTCTAGGTTGCACAAACCCCTGCACATCAAAGAAACGTTCCATCTTGTATACCCACCCATACGCGTCCTCCCCATCAAACATCGGCATCTTTAACTTACGCAAACGATAATCTTCCTGATGCACGGGCTTATCCCCAAACTGATTGCTTTCATGCTTGAAGATCTGGTCACGAAATAACCCTGATCGCTTGCTGTTCAATCCATTATTCGGTTCTGGAAAGGAGCCAGAAGCGTTTCCCGCCTCAAAATTCCCAAACCGCAACCCGGACTGCCCAATTGGACTGTTCGGAGGAGCCCCCTGCCATCTTTTGTACTCGAAATCTGAATCATTTACCTCAGTTTCTTTAGACTTTGAAACCGTAACAGTTGGTTCTGGCATGGTGGTATATGGAAACGCCCCCGGAGGAACCGGAGGGTTAAATTGTTCCTGGAACTTGGCTGTAACCAAATCCAGAATTTTATTAGTAGTTTCCTCCATGGTGGCTTTGAAATTTGCAGCCATCTCCTCCTGTCCAAGCCACAACAGATCTAATCTGCTCTCAATAGCTGCTGCCCTTTCCTCTGATTCCTGTTTATATTTCAGAAAGTCAGCATCTACCTCACTAACCTTACGAGTCATCTTTCCCACTGGTCGCAAGAGCAAAGGCTCTGATACCAATTGATAGGTATTTAACCCGACTTTCAGCAAGAAAATCAGAACACAAAGAGATACACAAACCAATAGCCGATATAAGTCGACTGTTCAATTAAAAAGGCTGGATTCGAGTTCCAGTAACTCACCAAGTTCCACAGAACAATAATAATAAACTCATAAAATAAAAGTAATGGCA
>JANDBE010000015.1:4289595-4305948 GCA_024320915.1 Erigeron philadelphicus
GGCCTTCTTGGCTTAGTGCAGTTGCGGGGGAGGCGATTGACGGCTGGCTTCCTTTAAAAGCGGGTAATTTCGAAAGATATGAAAAGGTATGGCAATGAAAGTCCGATTTTTTATTTTCTTGTTTACATGAAGTTTTATGTGATATGAATCAATGCTGTTAACAGTAGGAGTTTGTATCTTTGTGAAATGACTTAACTCGTATAGTTGTACGATCAAATGTATTTAGATCGTATAGTCTTATGATCATACATCCTTATTTGATGTGTGCAATTCGTCTTTTGTGAATGATTAGTTTCAAAAATTAATGTCTAAGATGCGTTGGATGATGCTCTTGAGAAAAAATATAAATATTCAGTCCAAATAATTGAGAAAAAATTAATTTTAATTTGTTTTTGCCAAACATGTGATGATGATGATGATATTTGGATTTAAATCAATAAAAGTTAATGTTCTTGCAATCTTTACTCAGTTCTCCAAGTTTGATATTTTGAGCCTAAATGATCAGAAAAATTATAATCACCATCAGTTAATAGCTCTAAACTTATTATTGGAACTTGAATTTGTATTAAGCAGTTTAAATGCACACCAAAATTCCGAATATATCGGTTCAAGAGAACCTATCGAGTTGAAACCAACTAGAGGTCGCAGTGTTGACCCATTTATGTATGAATGAGGCGTATCAGATATAGGGTAGTCTTAATCACCAACATTTCAAGCTAGTAAAGCAAAAAGATAGCTTATAATGTTGCGGCCTTGTGGGCGAATGTGTATTCTTAATGCATGAAACCTTCAAATCTTTTAAAAAACCAAGATTATTATTGAAAGAAATTTTATGTCATACAGCAAACAAACTATTTATAAGTAATTATAAATGGTTGCACATAGGTAATTTGGGTCAATCCGTTCTGACCTGATTCGACTCTTGCAAATTAGCAACCCATATCCTTCATGACCTGTTAGCCAACCAACCTGGCCCCACCCATTTTTTCCACATGTAGATATGACCATTTTGATTTCTCTTATTATGTAGATTGGACAAGGAACTTACAGCAGTGTCTACCGAGCGCGTCACATTGAGGGTGGTAGAATGGTTGCGCTAAAAAAGGTGCGGTTTGACAATTCAAAACCAGACAGTGTGAAGTTCATGGCTCGAGAAATCACACTCCTCCGAACACTTGATCACCCAAACATCATGAAACTCGAGGGGATAATTACATCCCCATTATCAAGTCACGTGTACCTTGTTTTTGAATACATGGAACATGATTTATCTGGACTATTATCCAGTCCTGACGTCCAGTTCAGTGACTCCCAGGTTTGTGACACTTAACCTCTCATTACTTAAACATATCACGGAAATTAAATGGGGCCAACTGCGGTTGTTTATATGCAGATTAAATGCTATATGAGGCAATTACTGAAGGGTGTTGAACACTGCCATTCACATGGAATTTTACATCGAGACATTAAAACTTCAAATATTTTGGTGAATAATAAGGGAATTTTGAAGATTGGTGATTTTGGTCTGGCGAAGTTCCATTCTCCAAACAGCGAGGAACCATTGACTGGCCATGTTGTGACCTTGTGGTATCGTCCTCCTGAACTCCTATTAGGATGCACACAATATGGGCCATATGTTGATCTTTGGAGTGTGGGATGTGTTTTTGCTGAACTTTTTCTCGGCAAACCAATCCTTAAGGGGCAAACTGAGGTAAAAATGTTACAAACTCATCTTTACACAATTAAATATTTGGAAAAATGGGCAGGTTCAATAACAGGTAAAATGAATGATTTCCAGGTATTGGTTGGGTGCATTGCTTTGACCCTAAACATATATTTGTCCGAAATTTCTAGTTATAACAGATAATATGATTCGAAAAACAGATATTTCCATTGTAGTTTTTCTTTGTATAGATACAATATTCTTTTCTGTAATCACACATTAGATTAGTTTTGGAAATTTCTAACCTGTTTGACCCGTTCAACCAATTTGACTGTTTTCATCTTATTTTATATACTTATAATTTGACCCATTAGGGATGAATCACAAAATTAATTAAAGCATCATCATAACTTTTCCATGTTTGAGGTTTGAAAGGAAAGTAAAAACGTCTTATGATTAGCTCTTTTCTGATTTCTTGACTCATTCAAAAGCTTAGGAGTGAGTAGACAGGGAAGCTATGTCATTAAAAGAAGCTTAGTAAGCGAATAATTTCTATCGGAGGAAGGTTCTTAAAACATAAAGTTTTCTTATACAATCCCTTTCGTTATTTGTTTTCTCTTGTAAAAAAACCTCCATAACACAAACACTTTTGGTTCTTGCTGTTTCTTTCAATTATTACTTATTTTTCTTGTAATGTCCATGACTTTAAGCAACATTTTTAGGTTGAACAGTTGCACCAAATATACAAGCTTTGTGGTACTCCCCCTGATGAATACTGGAACAAGTCAAAACTTCCCCTTGCAAAAATGTTTAAACCACATCATGCTTATGAAAGTAGTCTTCGGGAAAGGTGTAAACAACTTCCAGAAACTGCCGTTAACCTCATCGAGAAATTACTTTCAGTAGAGCCTTGCATGCGGGGGTCTGCTAGATCTGCTCTTGAATCTGAGGTGTGTATTGTACTTATTTTCAAAGCACTGATTATACAGAATCAGATTTTACTTTCTTAACCCAGTGTGTGTGTTTTTTTAATCTTTGTGTTAACAGTACTTTAAAACAAAGCCCTATGCATGTGATCCTGCAAGCTTACCAAAGTACCTACCAAACAAAGAGATCCATGTCAACGGTCACGAGGAACCATTGGGGTGAGTACTTTTAGCTTATTGTTTCAGGACAAAATGGAAAAAAATTTAGAGTAGGTCAAGTTCATTTGTATAGCCCTGGCGGGTCGGCTCAACCACATGTTCATTTTTGGGTCGACTTAATCACATTTTTTGTTCATTTGCTATATTGACACAAATTAATGATATATTTTAAATAAAGATTACAAAACTTTCTTTTTTGAAGTAATTCCAATTTTATTTTTTCTGGACGGCTTTTAAACAATATGTGACCCGTTTTAGTTTCTAGCTAAATTTTGAACTTTACCTGTTTGACCTGTTTTAAAACATTTAATTTAAGCATACCAAATTTCACATAAATGAACTGAAGTTGGCCCGACGACTTAGATTGGTTAGCCATTGGGACACTGGTTTCAAGGTACTGACCTAACTTTCGCATTGGTTGGTTTTGACCCAACTGCCTGGATCAGGCTGGGTTAGTACTAGTTGATGAGTAAAAAAATGTGCTCATTTCACAACTATCAGGGTCAAGAGAAGATGTGTGCTTTATGAAAAGAAAGAATCTTTTACTGTAAGTGAATGTTGTAACTATGATTTAACAAACTTCTTATTTCAGAAAGAAGCATGTTGGCCTGATGCGGGCATCTGGAACTTCAAGAAATTTAACAAGAGTTCACAAAACTTGCAAAGAACCAACTTCTTTCAGTAAAGTAGTTCCTACAGAGGTCAATGCAGATGCCCATATTGCAAGTAAAAATAATGGTGGTGGTTCATACTTACAAACCACAGGAGGGTCTCAGTTTGAAGGTGTTTTTGCACTCCCTGTACAAGCTACAACTTCAAATGGGGGTTTCATGTGGGCAACAAGTAAGCGGAAACATGGAGATAATCTGATCCAAAGTGCCGGTGCAATGCCTTTGTGTGCAACCTCGCAACGGATGCCTGAAAATGGAGAGTCAACAAGCGGGGTCTGGAAAGGGGTTAGAAATCATAGGCTTCTTAATCAGCCATGTTCATTTGATTCATCAAGAGTGCACAACTCTCAGGATTTACTGAATGTAAGTTACTGTTTCATTGATCTTATTAAGATTTGACTTTTTTATGATAGTTGCTAGGCATATTAGTTTCAAATTGCAAAAACTTATGTCTATCCATGTAATGATATGATTTCTCATCTGCAAATACTACAGGATGAAGAAGAGACCTTTTTTGACGCCATCTCTCAATGCTGACTCAATTAGACAGAATTGACTTTTGGGGTTCACGTTGTATGGGTGTACATAAAATTGATTCTCATCAAGGTATCCGTTTTTAGTGCTGAAGAAACAGGAGAGTTTAAGATTTTGTAGAATCAGTTTTTTTCTTTAATCTCTTTTGATTCTTTACTTATTTTCATTTTGCCTTGTTCCCTTTAAAATTGTTGCCAGTTTAAATCCACACAAAATATCCAACAGTTCATTGTTATTAAACTATTCAAAATTCGACCTACAAAAATAGATCTAATCAGTTTACATTTATGGAACTTGCAATTATGAATAATGCTCCTGTATTTACAAAACCGGTAACAAATATGTCAATGGGTACATCAATTTGTACAGATTACAACAGTGGACTATATCATTGATTAGCATACTCAAAATTGACACAAAGAAACAAAAAGATCCTCCCTTTTCTTTTTTATTCTTCAGGGTTAAGCTCACAAGAGAATATCATCACCTTTTTTAGGGTACATGTCAGGACTGCTATTCAGTGGTGATCAGCAGATTAGTAGAACGATCAAGAGGATAAATCTTCGTCACCTGCTACCAATGTGGGTATTTGACCACGATTTACAAAGTCAATCTTGTTTAATCTCAAACAGCAAAGAACTTTCTCTGGCAACTCTTCGGGTTTTTGAGCCTATTTTTGTTTTTACAAAAAGGATTCTTGATCAGTTTTGTTCTTGTTTCTAAAGAATGGAGAAGATAATACTTTCATACCTGAATCGTAAGGCCAAGATTCATTATGCCGTCTTTTAGGCGTTCACGAAATGCATCTAATCCTTTTCTTGCTATGTAACTAAACCGATGAATGTCCAGGTCAATTTCAAAGTAATTTGATCCCTGCATGCATATAAAGGTATAAAGTTCATCTACTAAATTAGCCATTTTTTACCTGATAGAAAAGGAAGAGGGTGTTACCCGAAAGAAGTTATGTTGAGGGCGTGAAAGGACCGGCTTTTCATTGTAAGCATGTAAAAGCTTCCTCTCGGTGCTGTTGGAAAGAAGGTCATCTGGGTTGACCACACCCACCATGATCTTCAGCCTTTCTCTGAAAGCTACTATTGATTCTTTTCTAAAACCCTTCACCTTTTCCATTTCATCCTCCACTAAACTCTGTGCATGAAACCACACACTAATTAACATTAACTTTTAAATTAACCAAAACAATGGTGACTATTTTGTCCCTAAATAGCCACATTAGTAGTGTCCTTCAAGTAGTTTTCTTATCGACCGATCTGTCAAACAAATTGGCCCAGGCCTTAGCTGGTTTGGTCTATAGTCAAAGTACTTAGCTGGTTTGGTTCATAAATTCTTATATTACTTCTGCTTTTTTTTCATATTTTCAGCATAAAATGGAAAACTGATTAAACAAAGCCAAATTTGGCCGGTTTAAAATTGCCAAACAGTTCTTACCCATTTTGCAAAAACTTTGGATATACACTGGCCAAACCACATGTTGCAAATGCTCATTCTGGAGTATGAAGAAGTTTATATGCAACGAGTAACTAAGAAACTGAAAATCTTAATTACCTTAATACTTTCCCGAAACTGAGGAGGGGTGTCTTTCTCATACGTTTCTGAGAGTTTAAAATATAGAACAAGGCTCACACCCTCCCCGTCACTGTCACCAAGGAACATCTGAGCAGTATAACTAGGCAACTGAACAACCATGTTACACGAACAAAATTAGAGTTTGCATTTTAGTAGATCGAGACACCTTTAAAATAAAAAATTCGAACCTGAATGTTGACTATGAGAAGAGGCGGCAATTTTCCATTGCCTTTTATCGAAGGAAGCTCGATGTACTTGGCAATGTGGTTGATTTTTTTCGGGCATGCAAATAGATCTACACCAAACGGAGTGTAAGGGGAATAATTTGGAGCAGGTTTTTTCGATTTATCTCTGCCAATTATGTCAAACTAATCAGAGATATTCTCTACATAAAAGGTCAATGTTTAAAAACGTAGGAGATTCGATGAGATATACTTAAAGTAATTTTCACTTCTGAGAGTGAAACTCGACGGGTCAATAGCTGACCAACATCCAGGACTCGACTTCTCATCTGTACAACATGGAATTACAAATCCTGCTCTGGGACGATAAAAGAACTTCTCTGTAGCACCTGCAATTCATTTCACCCATATATTATCTCGATTTATTGAAACAAATGTGAGCTTCCATAAAGTTATGGGTGTGCCAAACTCGGTCTGGACTGACCAAAACCAAAGGACCTAACAGGATCTGGACCGATACCTGCTTTGTTGGTTTAGTTGTTGGATCTAAACTATTTTAAAAACCGTTGTTTTGGTTCAGTTCAAAACTGGAACTAAAATAGTCGTCTTCTTGAAATGTGTTCTGTTTTTCAGTCCCATCATATTTTACTTTTTCCTTATAGTCCACTCAGGTTCTGACCTAATGGCTAATGCACATCCCTAATAAAAATAAATCACTAGTGTTAGATTCGTACGGGTTCCACTGGGATCCTCTGCATCTGCTCTTTTCACCGCAAGCTTGATCACTGTTGGCAATTTTGTGTGATTCTGTGAGCCTGAATTTGCTGTGTTAGTGATCTTATCATTGTAACTAGCAGAATGAAACAACTGGGGTCCACCATGCTTTAAGATTTGAACTTGGCTTTTATCGTCTTTATCACCATTATAGCTGCTGTAACTACGTCCTAACTTGTTTGTTGGGCTGTATTCACCGTTATTCCCATGGGAACTCCAAATGGAAAACATGCTATCTTGAACCACTTCCTTGTTTGGTGTCACCGGAATATCATAGTCTAAGAAAACAGAAATGAATGTAATTAGCTCTGGTTAAGCTATTATTGACTTTCGATAACATCTTTTTCCTTTTTTGCAAAAGAAAAAAACTAAAGGTGGCAAAACAGGTGGGTTTGGAGGGGTTTAGATAATGGTTCAAGCAGGTTTAGGTCAAAGAGAGAAGGCGGGATTGGTTGACCCACCAACACTTTTTTCTCGATTTTCTGTTGATTTATAATTTATATACTTTGTGAATATGATACTTGAAACTTATAATGTATAATGTCACATTTTAGAAGGTTGTAAATAAACGAGTACGTGGAATCTGAAAATGTTACATCAACAAAACCATCCTTTTGAAACGAAAAACCTTTTATTTTGCATTGATATTTCCACGTATGTTATATACTCTTGCGTTTAGCAAGGCGCAGTGTCCTTTTTTTTGTACCTGCACTCTGCAAGGATGATGGTTGGTTTGCAATGAAAAACCAAGTAGGATGGATCGAGAAATTAATAACTGAGTTGAACAATGCTATTTATTAGAATTCCGTTACCTCCATGCACACTAGTAAACTCATCTTCAGATTCTGAATCTTCAATACTGCTGACTGAGTCAAACCATGGATCGTCTACTGCAGCTAGAAGATAATACTTGTGTCATTTTCAATACTGCTGAAGTAAATCATTGATTCATAAGTAAAATGGTTAGTTCAGGTTATGTTTGGTGTCTAACGGGTCAAATAAAGTTACAGCTTAAAAGAAAACGGCTCAGATTGGCCGAACAGGTCAAAAGTCTCCCAAGTGCCCGAGTGCATTTGTTAATCCATAAATCCCCCCAGGCCCCAGATCTTTTCTATAAACATATATTTTGAACGCAAAAGTAATAATCTTAGATTTTGGAAAAAAAAAATGTTTGTCGTCAATCAGGCCCATTTCAACCTGCAACTCAACCCACCCAAATTAACTCCTCTAATTTGAATTCAATCTAAGTTAGAATGCATGGAATAAAAGATACCATTGGCTTCAGTCTGACTACGGTGTGATTCCATGTGAGTAGGTTCTTGTGTACACTCGGAAGACACTGATTTTCGATTAATGGGGTTTGTATCAACATTCTCACCATCCGCGACAGAGTCTCCTGCGTCAGCGTTCTTCTTCTTCGACTTGTCAGACCTACGGATCTTTTTGCTATAATGACGCCGTGGTTTTCTGGGTTTAATTGTTTTAACGGGGTGTGAAGCACAACTACCCATTTTTCCTCTATACGTCTTAATTATATACGTATCAAGCAAGTCCCTGCTACAAATAATGAAATTTCATTTGATCCTTAGAGAGATAGTTAAGTAACTTTCCTCTATACGTTCTTAACTAATGTATCTCAATATTAAGCTTTCTTACACTAATTCCTTGCCTCCTAATCCAAGTTTGGTTATATCAGAATCATAATAACTTTAAGCAAACATCAGTTAAACACACATTGAAAAGCCATTTAAAGATCATTCACAAAGATAGCATACCAAGCTATCTAATCCACACGTCGCATAACAAAAACTAAGAAGAAAAAGTGATAGAATTAAAAAAAACATTGTAACTCTCTTTCTGAAATTGCCAAAAGAATGTGGTAGGTTGCAAGAATATATGAGAGACTGAGACTTTACCCACATTGCAAAATGTTAATGCACAAATAATGATTATTGTGTTTGCCATAATGACATGTTTGTCCACAATCAAGTATAATGTCTCTTTTTATCTTTATAGAGCAGTAAGTTGTGTGAAAAGAAAAGTCAAATATTAAAGTCAACCATTAAATATGCGGAATGGTTTGAGTGCAGAAGACTGAAAGAGCTTACCTTAGCAAGCTTCAAGATATTCCAACAAAGCCAGTATCAGGATTCTTGATGCAAAACTTCTGCAACAAACATTAATCATGAAGTTGAAGTTTCGGCATACTAAGGAATCATAAACTACCATTCGTACTAACACTCTGTCCAAATCTTGCTATTTTAGTATAGTATGCTTTTTATGTTTTTTTTTTGGACAAAAATTCCTAAAAAATGTTGTTTATAGTTCTATAAGCATATATAGCACAATAATGACAAAAAAAAACAATTATTATTTCTTATGCTTCATGTCATTCACAAGACTTTAATATTCATTCTCATGAACCCTCATGTGATATGTGTGTCAACCAATCGATCATAAGGTTGTGGGTTCAAGTATCGTCATGAACAGAAATTGTAAATATTACTCTATATGAGAATGTGAATGTATAGTTAAGTTGCCTTAAGATTCATCAATGCATACCACCAAATATTTTCAAGCCGCTAATATCTCATATGCATACATTAGAAAACTGTCAATATATATACACAATTATTGTCGCCAATGCAAATTTTGGAAAAATGCAAAAGCCCTTGTAGAGGGAACAAAAGAAAAAATTGAAACAAATAGTTATATTATTCAAATATATTAAAAACATCACAAAAACAAGATGGAATGGGCAAAAATAATGCATCCAATTTCAGTTAAAAAGATTATCTCTATCACATTATGAAAACCATCTAATATAATACATACAATGAACCATAAGCCTAGAAATAATGCATCATGTAATATAACAACACAAACAATGCCATATATATACATTTTGAGAACAAGATAATAAACCTGTAATTGTTGAAATAATCAAGAGGCTAATGGGACTTTTAACAATCTCCTCTCTCTCGCTCTCTCTTAAACGAACCCGCCATGCATGCATGGGAGGAGAGGGGGAGAGGGGAAACCAAAATGTGAGTCCGACTGCTTGTCGGACGTGGATTCAATACTTACAACAACCAAACCAGTCGGCCTATTGATTCAAAATATGTTTGATTTCTTGTTGTTGTGTTCTCAAACCAACTAATATGCCAAGTTTGATGAGGAAAAATGTATTTATAAAATTAATTAAAAATGATGTCTTTAATTAATTGAAGGTCTTAATTATGTGTGTGTTATAAGATGTTTTAAATTCAAACCCCTGTTTTTTCCTTAAAATACGATGAAACACAATATGGACCTTCCATTTTCTTTGCTTCCAACATATCTTATTGTACATGCATGCTTCATTTTGTGTGTAAATATATATAGGTTTTCGTTGAAGTATATGAGTCCAAAAGACATTAACATATTGGACATTTTTACTAGTTCTTGGTGTACTTTTATGGTTTCCCTTTTTCTAGTGTTCAAATGTGACTGAGTAACATCGACTTATTACTTATACGTATATATTATTGAGCTGTACACTTTTTCTAGTGTTCAAATGCGACTCAGTAACATCGACTTATACGTATATACTATTGAACTTTACAGTTATTTAGTGGTATGGAATATAGTATTTCCTATATGTTAATCTAACATGTCAAAGAGAAAAATTCAAATTCCAATTTACCAAATTTCAATATATTCTGGGAACCAAACGGCCCCTTATTGATCATCTAACATTCTACAATATCGATATCCCCATTAGCATGAAAATAAATACAGTAAGGGACTTCTTCATTTCTTTGCAAGCGTATTCTCCTTCAACCGCATATTTCATGATCTTCCCATGAACATTCCAACCCGCATCAACCCAAAAAAGCTTAGTACACGCCTTAAGCACAAACGGAAAAGTATAACGATCCGTCCTAACATCTTGTTTTTTCATCTGGGTAAACAAGAAACAGTCTTTCCGGGGTTCAGGCTTTGAGCAGAGCCTCTAAGCATAGTGTTCCACATAAACAATTCCGGTTGAGTAATATGATCGAACACTTGGGATGCATAACCAATTCCAGAAGGTATAACCAATGCCGAAACTTATAAAACTTATCGAACATTAAATTTATTTGTATTGAATCCATTAACGATCATTAAAATATGAATCTGCCTCAGTTCCCGCCATAAGGATGACCGTTGATGGAATTTTGGGTAATTTATAATTGATTTGGGCCAAAAGGCCCAAAGAGTCATTATTATCTTGTATTAGAAGAAAAGAAAAGAAGGTGATAAAATCCGGCATCTGAATAACAAACAATTCAGCACTGAAAAGAAAGATGCATGGAATTCAGCAGCAAAATCAGCTGAAGAAGAAGAAAAAAAAGCTTCGATCTTTAGAATCCCAATTTCTTCATTTGCATCACAACCATAAGTATCTATCTATCCAATTCCTTTCATTTATTCATCTAATTAGTTCTTATATCATTATTATAAATAAAAAAAAAGGTAAAATCCAACCGTTATATAGTTTGTGGGATGAAATAGTTGACTAGTAAAGCAGCTATGCAACCGTTATTGATTGATGCCTGAGCAAATAACCCTTGTTTTGGTTAATTATCCGATTAAGGTTTTCCCGTATCCCAAGTGACTGCCTATATCTATATTGGAAAAAGAAATTACTGTGGTGGCTCAACTATTGACAAGCCCACAAATTCATCTAAGACAATTAGTTTATTAGAGAAACAATGTTGTTAATCCTATATATATGATACCTGACTAGGCATCTAATTGGTAACTGGTTGTATAATTTTGCTCTACAAATTTATTTAGTACTCAAGCCACTAATCATCTAACTTTAACGATATAAAAAAAAAAAAAAAAATGGTATCGTTAATGGTTTTAAATTTCGCACTACAGTCTAATGGTGTAGACAAGCTTAACTGCACTTCTTTTCATTCCTTTTCTTCATGATATATGAACCCCAAGTTGCAGTTCTAGCATATCTAAACACTGATGTTTAAGATAACAGTTTCAGCACATTTACTAATAGTGGGAGGTTCTGGCTATGTTTTATCTCTGATAGGTCAAAGAGGCAAAACATGAAAGCAATTTACATAGATAAGAAGCAGGTCTAAAGTCAATCAATGTGTAAAACATGTAAAATGAAGTAGACCTCTTATTCATTTAAATGAAATGGTTTTGTAATTGAATGTGACACACTAATCATTTAGTGGTTGCACTGGGATTAGTCGGCCTGCGAAGCAGCTTGGATACTTGAGCAATAAGTGTTCTGTGTCAACCCATCCCCCTCCTTTGACCTATATAAAGTTCTAACCGTTTCAACCGAGGCTGCCTATATTGACTCTTCTAGCTGACCCGATAACCTTTCTTATTATGCGTAGAAGTTGTATGCTTCCTCAACATGAAACTGTCTTTTGAACTTAAGGAGTAATGCTACCCCGTTTCTCCAAGATTCAGTCTATAAAGAATGTTAGTTTGCATTCTCAGGAACCATGTCATATTGGAGCATATGACATGTCTTTAACAGTGTGAACTCAATCTCTGTATTGTTAAAGTGCACTTTCTTTTTATCAAAGCTACAATCACATTTCCCATTTTGATGTATTTTAGTGGAATTTGTATTTTCTATTTATATTATGTGATATTTTCATGTCTACTGACTCAACGACTTTTTCAGTGTTCTCTTAACTCGTCTACTGGGGAAAAGGTCAAGGGATATTTTCCTAAGGAGAACTTCCTTATGAAGGAGTATGAGTTTGTACGACATGCGGTATTTACCGACCCAGGTGTTCAGAGTGGGTGGTTCTATCATCTCTGGCTTCTTGATCAAACTGTTAAAGTGGGCATGCTCTTTTAGCTTCTTAAATCAAGTAAGCAGGACCAACAGCCTCATCTTTGTTTCCTACTGTAACATTTTCCTCACATAGTCACATTACCTAAATGGGATTTAGAAAATAAAATGCTTTTGGTAGAGGTGGCAATTTAATCTATCTAACTTGAGAATGAGTCCAATTAGGTTATGTTTTATATTTGGATGAAAGAGGTGTAATGCAGAAAAAAGTTGGCTAAAAAGGAAATGGGTTGAAAATCACCCAGTGTGTATCCTTAATGCATAAATCTTTCTAGAATCGTTTAATTTAAAAGGTAGTCCGAAATGGAAAAGCCTCATCCATTTACCCGTTTACATGTTTCACCGTGCTGATGTTTACTATTATGTTGGGAAATGGTCACAAAGATACTCCTATTACGCTGTGTACATCTGAGTCAAAAAGACTCACCGTCCCCGGGTAACCCGAACAAAAACTCATCGTTTACCCTTTTACATGTTTGACCGTTCTGATTTTAGTTACTATCGTGTTTTGGAAATGTAAACTAGACTTATGTAGCATGTTTCACCCACGTTGTATTCAATGCATTAAATTTAGAAGGGTAAAATGAATGATCTCTGGTTTCTTCACAGGATTGGAGGCTTTGCAGCTTCTCTCATGCTTAAACCTTGGTCACAATAAACTTCGCAGCTTTTCAGCATTAAACCCTTTGAGATTATTGAAGTCGCTTAAAGTGTTGAATATATCCCACAATGAGATTGGTGCACACCCTGTAGACACAAAGCGGTATCTATGTTCATCTTCCTTGTCACTTACACTCGCTTATGATAAAAGATTTGAAGAATTTGCTAATGGCGATGCCAAAATAGTCAACTTTTGGAAAGCTTATTCGATTTTCGGAGGTCTAAATTTTATACAGCTAAATATTGTGGGGAATCCTGCTGCTGATGAAAGGTTTGTGTCGTTTCTGGTTAAATTGTTGCCTGGACTAAAATGGCTTGATGATGAAGAATTGAAGTAGTTAGTACTCCTAATTTGTTTACATTATCCAACTTTTATGCACTCTATCCATAGTCATGTACATTTTAATGTATAGATATACAATTTTCATTTTTTTCTGGAATCATATTATTTCTTGAATGTATTTGTTAGCCTTAGAGGCTTATAAGTAGTTAACCTGTAACTTGAACCTTAACCTAAAACTATGTTGAACACACTTTCAGCTTTGCTCATTTGATTCTTTTACCTTGAAGTTGGTATTTGAGCTTTAATGCACTTTAAAGAGTCTAGTGCATTTCGTTCTTATTCTCTCTGAAAATCTTGGCTTTTCAAATTTTTTAGCTACTTCGCTTTGATGTTGTTTTTAATTTTAAATATCATAGTCCCTCCATCTTGAAGGCTTGAACCTAGTAGAAGCCACATTAAAGCCAACTTTTGGATAGGTGTGGTGCATCACCAGAGCATATTATTAATAAAAGGTGCTCAACTGATTTGTTAACACTGAAGAGTCAAAATGGGATTATTTAGTAACAAGGGAAAACATGTATGTGTAAAATGGGTAATGTTTGGCATAATGAAAACGGGTCAGGTTGGGTTGGCTTGATCTAAAGTGCTGTTTCCCAAGGGTTTTTTTAATTGCTTATAAATAGTTAATGTACGCGACTATGCCCAAAGCCTCTTGTATTTCATAGTATTTAAAAACACAAATACTCTGTTGCATTGTTACTAGACCACACTATTACAAACAGATCTAACACTCCATGACCACCAATGAACACATGTAAACTGCAAATTCGCTCTCATTATGTGCATACTCTTCGACTCTTTGTGCTGGATCCACACCGGGAAATAAATTATTCATCCGCGATGCATCTTCATTTTTCAGAGTTTGTTTTGTTGTTGGAACAAATTAGAATCAATAGGCACCAGATTATATATAAATGCTTGATATGGCAGGAAGATCAAGGGAGCTCCATAGCGACAATTCTGCATCAATAAGGTGACTTGAAGAGGAAACCGAACCCATTACAGCTGCCTGATTTTTTAGTACCACACGTTCTGCGTCCTTATTGCCTTCTTCATTTACTCCATGACCAGTTCTTTGCATTTTTGACCGTCCTCCAAGTTTTTGCTTTAAACACTCGGGTATCCCATGGAAAGCATAAAGAGAAGCTGAAAACTTGCGCTCATATTTCATCCTTTTCATTGCTTCACTTATGGTCAATGGCTCTTCTTCTTCTCCCACGGCGTCTAACGCTATTTCTTGAGCTATCTCAAACGGAGAAAAGCTGCAAGCAGTTCCAAGTTCATCAACAAAACTAAAATCAAACCCGTCTTCTTCCTTGTCTTCCAATTCACTTCCACTATTTGTATCTCCACTTGAAAACGAATCTACTAAATGATCCACATTAACAGGTAAACACGGCCCATAGCTTGTGTGGCAGTTAACATCACTTGCATCGTTGACTGGTGGATACCGATCCAGATCATTGATGAAGTCAGCAAAGAACGTATCCGAGAACTCCACCACATCATCCATGACTTCCTTTGGCTTTTTCACGTCCTCACGATGATTGACATTTAGCCCAGAAGTATTAAGTGTCGAAGTAGGAACTTCTAAATACCTGTTCCTGGCTTCAAGCCTACGCAGAAGTAGGCTTGTAATTTTGGAAGGAAGGGCGGGGGTCATTGAAAACGGTTGACAAGGCCAGAAATTCGTGCGTGTGTTGGCCCCACGTAGTAAGCAAGCAGCTTCATCATAGGCTCGAGCTGCTTCCTCAGCCGTGTCAAAAGTTCCTAACCATACCCGAATCTTCTGTATGGTGTCCTTGATTTCTGCAACCCATCTGCCAGATGGTCGCTGCCTGACCCCCACAAATTTCTTTCGGGGTCGGTGGGAACCATCTAACGCTGCAGTCAGTTCTGCCTCGGTCACTATCCCATCCCAAGCCATGTTTCTTTGAAGACCATGTTCTTGATCAACAGGTTGCTTTCTCTTCCTAGCCATATTTAGAAGTGTTTTTTGTACTTTTTTTTTTCGGTAAAGCCGTCAGTTTTTTGTACTTTTGAGTGGACTAAAAATGTTATTTGTTGTTTGGTTTGTTAATGATATGAATAAGCTAAATGACTGTATGTCTGCATATATATAGAAACAGAAGAAGTGTTGGTCAAAATATGAGCAACATTTGAAGTGGTCATGCTGCTAGTGACGTCTTATTTTTATTCAATTAATTGCATCTAAAAGGTGAAATTTGTACACTTCTCCATGGCTTGTTCAATGACTTATTTTGTAATGTTTTTTTGTATAAAAATAAGATTAAGAGGTTGTGACGTATTATTGTTTATTCTAATACAAACCTAAAAGGTGAAATTTGGAGGTTTCTTCCTGACCTATTCAAAGTTTAAATAATTTCTAAAGGATGTTGACCAACCTAAAGTTTGTATGTATGAAGTATGAACCACACAAACTAATTTCAGACCATCCAGCCACATCCATGAGATAGTGGCTACTAAGGTAGAGATCGACGAATGGTCTCTACACTAAGCTCGGGCCACGACCGAGCCCCTCACTTGTCTTAAAAACCCAGAAAATTTTGTTAAAGTTTTCTTACGGAAAATTCAGTGACTGTTTAAACAATAAAATGTTTTAATGTAAAAGATGACTCAGATTGAAAGATCCAATTATTTTTACTCTCAACAAATTAATCTAACATGATCCATTATGTTTATCTTGAACATGAGAAAATTTCAATCCGAAGTCTTTTACTGATTAATCTAGGGATCTTTTCAAAGCCCCGGGGACAAGAATTTGAAGGTAGTAGCAACTAATGCTGACATCCATATCAATATAAAATACAAAGTTGGCACAATATATTCAATATAAAAACGTAAAAACAATCCAAGTGGTATTTTATAGAGAAAATAACATCCATACCCAATTCTTTTTAAGAATATATCAAT
>JANDBE010000015.1:4445621-4455725 GCA_024320915.1 Erigeron philadelphicus
TATGACTGACTCGTCCATAAAAAATTGGCTCATTAATAATTAGCATTAGGATTAAAATGAGAAACAAAGTAATTAAAGAGGATAAATTTACGGTGGTTCAAAAAATTTATTTGATTGAGTCAGTATTGAGTTTGGGTTTTACATGAACTGGAGTAGCTATTTGGCTACACTAAAGAGTAGCTAATATATTCCCTATATATATATATATATATAAATCATTTTTCTTACCCTTAGAACGATAAACTATTCTAGTCTTATTTGTATACTACTTAATATCTAGGAGGGAACACAAGACTTCAAAAAGTACCTTAAATACCCTCCCTTCACTCACACTTACATATATGAGTGACTCGAACCTTAATGGAAAATCTCAAGATACAAAAACCTTACCAATAAATCACCACTTTATTGACACCAATCTAACATTAAAAGGCTCGTGACTAAAAGCTAAACATACTAATTTTAACTACATCAACACATAATTTACACAATATCTATAAACTTATCCATCATGAGACCTTAACCCACAACCTTGTGGTTGAAAGGTCACAACACATACAATACGAGTTAAATCTAAAAGGTATTACTTTATCTACATTAGTGTTTTACGGATCTAAAAATATTTATTTAGATAAAGTTAGAAGATCTAAACAAAGGTAACCTCTATAACATCTAGATAATATTAACATAATTAACGTATCAACTCAGCTGGAATTAAAAGTTATTATTATAACTTAAAGTAAAATATTTGGTATAAAAACGTTGTTGACCAAAAACTATAATCAAGAACCCCAAAAGGCCAAAAGGACTTCTGCATGAACAAGCGGATGGCCCGTAATTCCTTTTTATAATCTATTGGGCCACGTCATTTGGGCTGCAATTAAAGAAGGAGATGGGCTAACAAAGGATACTTACTAAATTAATCCTCTTTATAGAACAAACCTAGACTTGAAGATATAGCCGGCCCATGAAAGTTTAGGTTAGAGTGAAACATTTTTATGAAGAGCATAGGTTGTTAGTTCATTTGTATTGCATTAATTGAAACACGGTGAACAAAACAAAACAAATAGTCTAAAAAACAAATACTCTATCTATCAACGATAAAAATCAACATTTTTCCACACATATCCATGGTTACAACAAGTGTGTGCTTTTTTCTTAATAACATTTTGGCCACCGTTATATCCACGGTTCGTTGTTGTCATGTTTTGTACCATCTATGGTTTTAACGTTACCCACTCATATAGTTCATATATAATATATATAAGTATGGATAATGATTATAACTCAAAAACTGTTGCGTGTTTGACATCATGGTTCAAGCAACAAATCAGACAACTTTTAACGTGATTCAATTCATTATAGCTGCTCTAACTAAATATGAGTTGTAAGGATTACTACAGTTAAGGCTTAAGAGGCTATTGTTTAAAAGCAAGAACGAACTTGTCTTTTGGGCTGAATGTGTCTATGCACAAAACACCGAAAAGCCCATAAGCTTGACAAATACGAAAACCAGAAATCATTTTGTTACAAAACTAATTAGCTTTCAAATGGATGCTAACTTTTTTTCTAACAGTATTTTGAAATCATTGATGGATCATAGTATTGAATATCATCGTGTCACCTGTAGTTCATCCATTCATATTACGACAGGGAATCATGTTAGGAGAAAACCTATTAAAAAAATAAATCTCAGATAAAAAATAAAAATTGAACCCATGACTAGGATATCCATTTGATGTAAGCTCAATGGACAAATGGATGCTAATTACCACCTTAAGTGTCAACTACCATTAATGCTCTAAAAGGCTAATTATAGGCTATAGATGTACGTATTCTCAATAGGGCGGTATGTTGTAGTTAAGTATCGGTTTCGAATGATAATTATCTTAAAAACTACATTGAACAGTGGGGGTCCAGGAACAAATATACATACGCTTTCTCATACACTCTCTCTTAGCAATTTGGTATAGTAGCAATATTGTAAGACAGATTACACATGAAGATAAAACTATATATTTACAAGAGAACAAAAGTTTCCACTTCACCCACTAGAGAATCTGGATACATTTTTGTCAAAAAAAAAGGTTAAAATACCACATACATTTGATACTTTAAAGGTTCTCCAAATGAAAATGAGCCAAATTGAAAGAATTATTGGTTTCACATAATTATGCAATTGGGAGATCGAAACATATATGTCCTTACGTGTGTCCAACAACCGATTACATCATATAGTTTTGGAGGTTCATATGATAATTGTAACACTCTCATTATCATGCATACATCATCCTCGACTCTATCTTTAAATGATGCATGTATTTGTCTATACATTGAAAATAAACAGTTAACATTATCAATGAAAAAATAAATTCCCATGTTAATATGACACATATAACTTTTCTTTGTTCATACTCATTAATTTCATCGCATATTCGCATACACACTTGCATTGCACCATGACTAAATTAGTTACAGATTAATTTGTAGACGAAAGAACCCAAATGGTTGAATTTAATTGGTGGTTCTAAAACATATAGGTTAATGTGAATAAATAAAATAATATACGCCCTTTGTCACATATTTATCCGCTGCCTTTCCATTTTATTATGTCTTTTTTCTTACAACAGTGTAAATCTTGTCTGGAGACCATAATTTTGGGACAAAAGGAGCATTCTACATACATCTAAGAAAAATAAAACGTATTAACTAAGTGCTGTAACTATTGGAATACATTCAGATACTTTTAAGTTCAGGTCATTTTTTAAGATTTTACATATTGTATGAAACATAAAAAGGAAAAGAAAAGAAAAAAAAGGGCATAATTTGGAAAAACAAGAAGCCAAAAGGGCCATGAGGCCATGAGGGTGTTCAAATTTGGGCCCTCGAATATGAATAAATGCAATAGCTGTAAATTGTAATCTCTTAAAATACCCTTATTCATGATAGACTAATTTGGTTATATAGGTCCCTTCTACAAGCACTCAAAAATACTATATTTGAACGAATCGTAAATCTGGGGCGGAGCCATTTGGGAGACTGATATGTACTTAGTTCCCGTCAACTGTACATGCTTTTAATTGCATGGTTAGCTTATAACCGACCAGTATAAAGGTTTTTTCGAACCGAGACACCCCTCAACCTATAAATATTTAATTTGTTGTCATGACAGTACAACTAAAACCTTTATATTACCCGTTTGAATATCACTAGTGGGAATTTTCGAGCCATCTAATACTAAGTCGCTAGTTAAAAAGCATTGGCTGGACAACATGTCACAGGTTTAAAAAAATGAACGTTATTTTTATATTTTTCTTTCTTAAAAAGACTCCTAAATGTGAACACTTATAAAATATAGATCTTATTAATTAATCGTTGAATGTAAACATGCCTTTTCATTGAAAAACAATTCGATCATTTCATCTATGCACTTTAACTCTCTTCATTGAAGATGATGAATAAATGAGAACAAGTGGAAGAAAACTAGCAAACAATTGTAAGAGGCCGAACCAACATTTGGGGTAATTTGTTCGCTTGATTTCAAGAGATGCATTCTCTTGTTAAGGGCTAAAGAGGCAATGAAAGAAACTAGCAAACAATCATGACTTTGGTTACTCATACCTTTTTGAAAATAAATGAAAGTCTTTATACCGAATATATTATATAATTATGGTTTGGGCCAATGTGGATTTAGCTAGACCATTTGGTAGAAGCTCTTGAGTCTTATCTTGTGGGGTGAAGTATACGATTCAATACTTGATATGAGACAATTTAAGATTATTTGAGTTAGTTTAAAAGATGATAAATTTGCTGTCAGAAAAAACATTTTGGTTTGGTGAAATGTATGTTACCAAAATTTTTAATACCTTGGCTGTTTGGTTTCTTGTAATAATTTTTGTACAAACTTTAGGTTTTTGATCAATACATATACAAACGAATTGGGTAAAAGTCTTGGTTAAATACTAGTTGTTCTTAAGAGGTAAGGAATGAAAATGCCTCATTGTCGCTGAAGGGAAATTCTTCAAAAACAAAGATTTATAAAATTGTCACTAAAACTCCAATGAGAATAAAGTTTGAAGTATAGACTATCTAAATCTAGTAAACTAACACAAAATTTACAGAAGTCATTGACCTATAAAAGAAGTAAAAACTTCGAAATTAAGACTTAAAAAGTATGTATGACTATGGCGGTTTAGGAATGACGCTATCTTTGAACCTGCAAAGAAACGTGATATGGTCCTGGTTGACTCCATCATTAACACCGCCTTCTTTTGGTACAGCAGGGCAAGAAAAGATAAAATTCGATGGGACGAGTGGCTTATAAATCCTATTGATACTCAATAACTTGATTTGTTTCGTTGCTTGGTTGGGATACTAGTGTGTTCAGCCCCCATCATCGCTTTTCGTGGTCTTGTTAGGATTTAGTTGGGATCGTGTTGTATTTCTTTTTGCTAGACGTTTTTTTTGTACATCTTGTATTATTGGCCCTAGTCTCTTGCTAGTTGGTCTTGTTAGTTATAATACATATATACTTGCAGTTCAAAAAAAAAAAAAAATGTATGGGGACCTTAAAAAGTTTTGTACAACCGTAACTTTCCATGCTTACCGGGTAACCTTTCACCAAAAAACCGTAATTTCCTATTACAGTCGATTTTTATTGTTATCACACTGTTACACAATGATCTCACTTGTATATATATTAACTTTAACTAATATCTATAATCAAAAGGAGTTGGTTACTACACAACTCTCATCTTATGTCATCCAATGTTAATATGGCCATCAAAACTATTTGGTTGTTGGCCTACCAATACCACTTTTTTTTTTATTAACATTTGACATTCATGAGAGAGATTGGGAGAGAGAAGTAGGATAATGCCAAATTAGAGTCTTCTAACACTCGTCGAATCACATTGCAATGTATTGGTATCGTTTAAAACCTAGTAATAAATAAAGGGAAATTAGTTGTATCATATGATATGATAGATATATTATACTAGTATAATGTAACTACATGATTCATGAGCTCACTTGTACATGCTTTAATTGTGTTTCACCAATCTTATAAGAGACATTTTTTCCTTTATGAACAATGTGTATTACAAAATGTATTTTGAATGTCTAATTGTATAGAAGTTACACCTCTAGACCGGATGGGCGGATGAACATAATATAAATACAACAATAATACCCAATTTTGTACATATAATATATAAGGAAGTTAAAATGTCGAGAGTTATATCTCTATCAAAAGGTCGTTTTGAGGGCTACTTAAAAAATAATAATTGAATAAGAGATATAAATATAAATATTACTACTAAAAACCCAAGATTAATTTCATGATTTACATTGCATAATCCCTTTTTATCCTATCAAATCATTACAGTTAACCTAAAATGTATTAACAAGCATCAATCCATGATGAAAATCTTGAAAACCAACAATCTTTACTTCTTTCTACTCTTATCACTAAATCTTCCCAATTCATATAATATGCTCAATAATTCCATAAGCAATCAAGATCAACTTGACTTCCCATATTCATACCAATACCATAATCCTGATGATCCACCAATTCGGTTTTTGGGTTTTGCCTCATGTTCGATTCGTTATTTCCATCGAGCAAGATCCTAAGGATCGACGGGTCTTGCATCCATGTTGAGTCCTGGTACTGAAAGTTTTCCATGTTTTGAACCATTGGATAAACGTTATCACCTCTCGACACCATTAAAGAAGTGCCCGAGGTCCAACTTCCCATCATTTCTTCATTGTTCGGCTTCTGTTCCTCCATTGATTCGGAGAAGCAGGTTACGTGCGATGTATCGGTTTTTGATCCACCCTCCACACTTGAAATCTCCATCAATGGAGGCATATCTGCCGACCCGAAATTTGTATCATAGTCATTTCCATTTCTCATCCTTGATAAGCCCGAAATTGGAATCTTTTTCCCACCAGAACTCTTGTGAAATACCCTGCTAATGACCCATTCCCCCTGCAAAACCCATATTTATTATCAATTTTGTAAAATCTAAGCCCATCTTCACACACTTGTAAAACAAAAAACAGAGCAAAAAACAGAGTATTTAATATTATCAAACCCATGAACGTTTTCAATTACCTTAGCAGATTTAGGAAGATTATTACTTGAAAACTTGCCATCTAATCGATATTCATGCATAACCCAATTCGTTTTTTCGCCTTTTGGGGCTCTTCCTTTGTAAAACACAAGTGTTTTTTTCATTCCCACAAGAGATTTCTCTTTGTATATCTCTTTATCTTTTCCCGTTGCTTTCCAATACCCCGCAGTTGTTGCTCTGTTTGTTCTTGACCCGGTCGGGTATTTTCGATCACGAACACAAAAAAAGAACCATTCTTGCTCTCCAAGTTTCGCCCTCCCTTCATTTTCAAACAAAAAAAATCATGTCAATTCATTCACTTTATTAAAACAGAGCAAAAACAGAGTAAAAAAAACAGAGCAAATAAATTAAACAGAGCAAAAACAGGGGAGGTGAAAAACAGAGTAAAAACAGGGGACCTGAAAAACAGAACAAAAACAGGGGAAAATGAATATTATAACAAAAAGAGTACTTACATGGAAGCTCCCATGGCTCAACTTTATTCAAATCAACTTCACCAATTGCTCGGGCCACAAAATTGATGTCAGAAACTTTGGGGTAAAGGTAATAAGAAATGAGTTCTTCATCAGTCGGATGAAATCGAAAACCCGGTGGGAGGTCAATTGGTTCTTCTTGACCAAAAGGGTGTTCCATTTTTTATCAAAAAAAAAAAAAAATTGTATAAAACTTTTAAGGAATAATTCAGAGAGGTTTGAAGAATGTAAATTGTATTGAAGAAGAAATGAAGGGAGGGGAACAGAAGAGCATAAATAGTGGGTATTATAGGAGAGTAAGAAACGTGTATTTTGAGACTACTTGGATATATCTATACTTACTTTTAATTAAATTATATTCTTATTACTTCGTATTAATATTTTTTTATTATTTTTTAGCCTGTTAGGCTATATCATATAAAATATTTCACTAGATATAATTTATTGGATATTTAAAGTCTTTGGTAATAAACGGACAAACCCCAAAACAATCGGGAGCAGGACTGAAAAGAGTGAGATACCTTTTAATAATTTAATATTTCGTACTAATTTTTGGAGATAATGTATCATAAAGCGTATATATATATATATATATATAGATTTGATAATAATTCTTTAACTAAACAGGTATATATCCATCTTAGGCTGGCTAAAATAGTAATTAATATGATCACCATCTTGCAATTAAACAGTTATAATTTGTTAATAAACTTAGCATTTTCTTATAAGAAATCCACATTGTGCTTTATTACAAAAAAAGTTTATAATCTAAAGTTCAATTGTGACAATTTTTATCATATTATAGCAACAATATCGTTTTTATATATTAAATAAGAATAATAGTAATAAAGAATCTAAAAGTTTGAATATTGTAAATTTATTAATTTAGAGATGTCAACTTGCAATTGGTTATTTGTTATCCTTGTTACAAGTTTATGAGTTCATCTTTTTTAACTTTTTATGCGGTTTGTTTCTTTTTTCTTCCCTTTATGTATGCTATTCAATATGAAATATTTAAGTTTTCCTTTTTGAAGGATTGTCTTTTTCAATATAAAGTGCAAAAATGTGTGTACAATGTCTTCAATTCTTAGGGTTCGTTTTTTTTTTCTCCATTAAATTCTGATCGTATTACATTTATAAATAATTTCCGAATAACACGTTATATACGAATAAAAAACCTATAAGGGGCAACTCGTTTGATGAGTTAATTTAACATCCCGATATATCCTTTTAACTCGTCCTAAATATGGTAAAATCGGGTATAAAAAGTCAAATTTTATTTAAGTCTATCCTACCAACAACAAATAATTATGGACAAATGTGAACCAAGATATCTTATAATTGACCTTTAGCTTGCCCTTAAAACTTGGTAATTAATGTAATGATTTATTATATTGTATAGTTTTTTTTGGATCAAGTTTAATGTTGCGATGATGTGTTCTCACAAGATCAAGTTACTTTACAGGATAATTAAAAAATTGAACAAAAGTCTATGAAAGACCATTCATGGTACGAATATGATATTTTGTTCGTATTAAGCTATTGACATTTAAGTTGTAAATTAAAATATAGCCACTATTCAAGCTAACTTAATTATTTTATGCAATTCTATTTATTGAGTTTCTAATATCAACTGATGATTTCTATCTTTTGAGATAAATTTTATTAAGTGATCAATTCAACAATTGCACAACAAAACCACTGCTAGACCTAGAAGTCACTGGTTTATAATTTTGAATTTACTTCGCTCTCATTACTATCGTATTCGCAAGTGAATATGCAACGTGAGAGTTTATTTTATAAATATAATTTATACTAATATCTAATTAACACTGATACGAGAATATATTAAACATTTAAATGTACATTATAATCATCAAGGATTGAAGGTGCACAGTACATATATTCGATTAACCAACATTAAACATTTAAACGTACGTTATTATCATTATGTCATAACACATGAAAAAGATATGATAAAACGTCCCTAAACACCATATATATAACGTACAACGTGAGATCCATCATCGCGCGCGGCCATCTCCATAACCGTTGGTGCAAGGAAATTAGTAACGTACCATGTGAACCAAAAAACAAGAAACAAAAATCATTAGAAGAACACAAGAACAACAAATGTGAACATCACCACGAATACCATCATTACTAATTGCCACAACAACATACATGACTTGAAAGAAAGTTGCGGCCTATGGCAATAACCATATGATTGGGCGAGAACAATATATAATGTTTTTTTTTTTTATTATTATTATTAGAACGGCCGGACGAGAACAATGTACCGGTTCAAGTTGAACCTGGTCCTTTATTCCTTTAGACGGCATAACTTTTTTTTTTTTTTTTTTTTTATCATATATAACTTGATGTCATATACTATGATGCAAAAATAGTATATTTTTCGTGTTTTATTAAGGTCACGAGAGTTAGCAAAACTGACGTATTTTATATTAAATTTTGAGGATAACATTTACTTTCGTGATTTGATATTTACTGTTTGTTAAGCACAATTAATTACAGTCCAGTAGTAACAAAATTGCCGTATATATTAATTTCTAAATATGACTATTTCTATCTATGTAAAGGCTATCCATATTTATGCTGTTTAAGATTATAGCAAAACAACATCATATATCCATTTTATATCAAATATGCGGATACTGGCAACGAGACGTGAATGGTAAAAGTGACTGAAGAATATATGTTTTGTATTTAGATTAGATGAAATTTTTATTTGAGAACTTGAATAGTCAAGATGATTTTTAAACAAAAAATAAAAACAGGGTTGTTCTCTTTTTGTCAGTCTCTCAATCGCAATTCCTTTCTACTTATTTTTTTCTACTAAATAAATACATAAATCCATTTCAATCTGTTTTACTCTCCCAATTTATTTATATGATTTTGATAGACCTGGCCTGAATTAGAGTGTTAATAATTAGGAGCAATGTTAAATTAGGACTTCTAAAATGTGGTAAACATTATTCATAACAATTCTATTCCAACTAGAGTTATGACGGCTCAATGCAGCTGCAGTGTGGATAATAATGATGGAGGTGACGGTGGTAGGGACGACAGTGAAAATGGTAATGTGAGCGACAATAATGATGAATGTAAAAATAATTGATTTTAAAGATGTTATTGTAGTTAGTTTAGTGTGGGGGGATTTATACCAAGTATAAATTATTTCATTAAGGGTATTATAGATTGAAATGTTTAAATTAGTAAATAAAAAATAAGAATATTTTTGGTTTTTAAATGCAAAAAGTTTACGTGAGAAAAATAATGTTTTGTTTTATTTGATAGCATAGATATAGATGATGTATGAGTGTTAAAAAAAAAAAAAAAAAAAGGAAGAGAAAACTAAATATCTTTTAAATTAACTTTAATGTATCATACAATAAATCTTGTATAATATTAATATCAATCAATATTTTAAATTTCTCCACCCATTGAGCGAATGAAAATATAAGATTTTATTA
>JANDBE010000015.1:4641340-4652287 GCA_024320915.1 Erigeron philadelphicus
CACCCTTATAATAAGAATCTCAATGATGATTTTATATTTGATTTGAATACCCGTATTATAAAACATTAAACTTCTTAAAGAAACTTTCCCCGAAAATTATTAAGGTATGTTTGATGCTTTCACATTTTAAGTCAATTTTAAATCAAAAGTTTGTAGCGAAATGATATATTATAGGTATTTGACGAGTTTTAACTTTATAACGAGTTCATTGGACTTTTACATTTCAAGTGATTTTAACTTCAGTACGGTCAGAATGGTTCAAGATAGGTTGGATTTCTTCGAAACATTTTGCGTCTAAGTTTTTGATACTATTGAGAAATAACCAGGGTGTCAAATATGGCTAGAAAGAGTTATTTTAATGCCATATTAGTGTACTCTTACGAAGAAATAGGTGTAGGAGGTAAGAGGTTTACTGATTAAAATTGCACTCTAGGCTAGTTTCCACCTCTTCAACTCATTCCTTTTTAGCTGATATATCTGATTTTATCCCATGTACCTGTCAAAGATTTAACATACTCTGAATGAACTCACTTATGAGTTTTATAATTACTCGACTCTTTATATTGTGTTTCTTATTGAGATGACTCTCGTGATCAGGTTATGATTACTGGTGATCAAGCATTGACAGCTTGTCATGTTGCTCGCGAAGTTAATATAATTTCACAACCAGCTTTAATTCTTGTCCCGACGAAGAATAAACAACAGTTTGAGTGGGTTTCACCTGATGAAACGGAAATTGTGAGTTACAGGTAATGTAGTCACAAGCTCTTTCCTTTGAAATAATGAATTTTACAAATTGTGGTTGAGACGCTATATTCTTATTATCTGTAGTGAGGAAATGGTTGAGGCTTTAGCTGATGGTCATGACCTATGTGTTGGAGGTGATTGTTTTGAAATGTTGCTTCAGACCTCTGCTGTTGAAAAAGTCATTCCATATGTGAAGGTTGATCTCTTTATAACTATTATAGATATGAAATTCATAGGTCTAATGATATTATGCTAATAAAGCAATTTCAAATATTAGGTATTTGCAAGGGTAGCCCCAGAGCAAAAAGAACTCATAATGACCACTTTTAAATCATCCGGAAGGATCACTTTGATGTGTGGTGATGGCACTAATGACGTTGGAGCTTTGAAGCAGGTAATACTAGAAAGTTGGAAATTGTGGTGGCTTTTGATTATAGATGGCAATTACCACCAACTTGCTTATGAACGAATTTGGCCCAGGGTCAAATTCGCCTTATTGTTTCACTGATGATGGCTTAATGGGTAAAGTGGAAAAGAACTTGTCTCTAAAAGGTAACTGTTTAAATGGGTCACGTCAAACCAGTCAACAGTTGCCATAAGTATATGATAATGCATGAAACCTCTTGAATCATATTGTCATGAAATTAGATTATCATTAAAGTCACAATTTTTGTAATTATATTGGACATTAGTTACTATTTTTTGGACAAAAGTTTTCTCTGTCAAGCCAAGGTGACCTGACCTGTTATGATCATTACCTGACTCATTTGAATTACCAATATAGCCACCTCTCCATCTGATTATGTGTTATGTGGTTGATGTTTATCTACATTTTCAGGCGCATGTAGGAGTAGCTTTGTTGAATGCAATACCTCCAAGTACTGGCGACAAGCCTTCATCAGAAGCGAAACCCACCAAACCGAAGAAACCTAAGTCTGCTACTGAACCAAGTTCCAGCAGTATCACCCCTGCCGCCAATAACCGCCGTCTGACACCAGCAGAGGTTCAAAGGCAGAAGCTAAAGAAGATGATGGACGAGCTAAATGAAGGAGATGATGGTCGGTCAGCCCCAATAGTCAAACTTGGCGATGCATCAATGGCGTCACCTTTCACTGCCAAGCATGCATCTGTCTCCCCAACCACGGACATTATCCGCCAGGGTCGTAGTACTCTGGTGACCACCCTACAGATGTTTAAGATACTTGGACTTAATTGCCTTGCAACCGCCTATGTCCTGAGTGTCATGTACTTGGATGGTGTTAAGCTAGGTGACGTTCAAGCCACAATTAGTGGTGTGTTTACGGCTGCCTTTTTCCTTTTCATCTCCCACGCCCGCCCTCTGCCGACATTATCTGCTGAACGTCCCCACCCTAATGTCTTCTGCTTCTACGTCTTCCTTTCTCTGCTAGGCCAGTTTGCTCTTCATATTCTGTTTTTGGTTTCATCTGTGAAAGAAGCCGAGAGACACATGCCCGACGAATGCATTGAGCCAGATTCTGAATTTGAGAGTAATTTAGTGAATACGGTATCATACATGGTCAGCATGATGATCCAAGTGGCTACCTTTGCGGTTAACTACATGGGTCACCCGTTTAACCAAAGTATATCAGAAAACAAGCCGTTTAAGATTGCACTTCTGGGTGCAGTCGTGTTCTTTACCGTCATCACATCAGACGTGTTCCGGGATCTGAACGACTGGTTAAAGCTAGTGCCATTGCCACGGGAATTGCGTGACAAGCTTCTAATATGGGCCGCATTGATGTTCATTGGGTGCTACACATGGGAAAGGTTTTTGAGGTGGGCTTTTCCTGGTAAAATGCCTACTATCAAGAAGTCAAAATCAGTCGATGCTAGTCAGAAAAAATCTCAATGAGGGATTATTTTTTATCACACACAAAAGAGATACTTTTTGGAACTTAAAGTTAGGTTCAGTTGTGTATTGATACGAGAATGCGGGTGACTTTTGGTCCCTCATTTTTTTGATTATGATTAGTTACCTATTTTATGTATCAGGGATTATAAATTATATAAAGTTATCATTCGTTTATATGTTTTTGTTTAGCGAATGACAATAGTATTAACATAAGGTCAGCCTCCAATTAAAACGGAAAAAACATTTAATTTTTCACTTTATTGTTAGTCATACTGCTCTGTTCTGCAGCTTGGCAAATTCAATGTCTATAACATATCTATTTATTTTTTTAAATTAATGGAAGTTCAGAAGAAATATATTATGATTTTCATTTTGACATCTGTGTTTGGAAATGTTTTTTATTTATTTAGCTCTCACAATTTGTTCAAAATCATGTTTCTCCTTGTAATGGTTTACAAGTACCTTAATTACACTTTTTCAGAAAAGACTTCACCTTTCAAACCCAGAACATGTATAGTTGTATACCATAATGTTAAGAAAAAAGAACATGTATAACATCAACAATTACTTGCCATATGCAATCCTGTTACTTCTATCAAAGAGTGTCTTGCTTTACAACTCAACATATCCGGTTCATTCATGGTCTATCAAAATCTTGGTGACCCATTAACAAAGAGGGCGGAGTCCAAGTCTAAATCGGCTGTCATGTGTATTGTGTACTAAAGAGAACGAGTCGTTGTCGTTAAAAAGAAAATAGTATATTTTCTTTATGAAAATGTCGAATTACTCGGAAATGCTGAGAGGTCTAACTTACATTATCTTAACCAGTGTCGCACTTTAGAGCCCTAGACGAACAAATCCCCATTTAAACCTTGAGGAAGAAAACTCCGTGTTGTCAAGACTTGAACATGAAACCTTGGTAAATAGAACTCCCCTTGCCTATTATAAGGCAAACTAGTGATCAATCCACCTTACTCATTCGTTCAAGAAAAACGAAATGGTATTTGTATCAAATTTCAAAGCATATTTAAGGGTGACCACATATATTTAATTTCTTTTTACGGTAAGCTTGGGTGAGTTTTCCCTTTAAATTTCCGGGTTATAAAGGGTTTTTACTTTTAAATTGGAGATCCATTCTGCAAGGAAGTTCTCTAACACGGACCAGCCTAAACCTCCCGTTATTTGCGACTAATTCACACTTTAAAAGAAAAATGAAAAAACCAATGCCATTGATGAACTCATCGAAACTCTGCACTTCAAAGCATTTTGGCAGCTTAACTTGTGCTACACATATGATTGAACATTTCGAAAATTTTAAGTCATGTTTACGGAACAATGTCAACGACAGGTATTACAGCACTACAAAACAAAATAACGGTAATTTGGGTAGAGAAATATTATTAAATTTCAAACAGATGCGTAGTTTTAGCTATAACCCCCCGGTTGAGTTTACTTACATTTCTGTTTTCAAAGCATGTGCCACTTTATCCGCCCTCGAAGAAGGCCGACAATTTCATGTCGACTGCATTAAGCGTGGTTTCGATTCCGATATTTATGTTGGGAACACCGTGGTTCATTTTTACGGGTCGTGTAAAAAAATCGTTGATGCACGTAAGGTGTTTGATGAAATGATTTATACAAGTGTTGTTTCTTGGAACACTATCATTTCTGCTTTCCGTCATGTGTCGTGGCTTCCTGAATCGATAGAGTATTTTATGAAAATGCGACGCGTTGAGATTGAGCCTAATGGAACTACAATGATGGTTATGCTTTCTGTATGTGCCGAACTTGGGAACTTGACGATGGGAAAATGCGTTCATAGTCAAATTATCGAGAAAGGATTGGAAGTGACATGTGAGTTAGGAACGGCCCTTGTGAATGTGTATGCTAAATGTGGGGATTTGAATTGGGCTAGTTTAGTTTTTGACACGATGCATAGTCGTAATGTGTGGACTTGGAGTGCAATGATTTTAGGATTAGCTCAACACGGGCTTGCTAGACACGCGCTTTCACTTTTCAAGAAAATGAAAAAAACGTCGATCCAACCTAACAATGTGACTTTTCTTGGTGTAATTTGTGCTTGTAGCCATGCTGGGTATGTGGAGGAAGGGTATCAGTTTTTTAATAAAATGAAATGCGTTTATGGGATTAAGCCTCGGTTAGTACACTATGGTGCAATGGTAGATGTTTTAGGACGAGCTGGTCATCTAAATGAAGCATACGACTTCATTTTGAGAATGCCCATCAAGCCTGATCCAACTGTATGGAGAACTTTGCTCAGTGCGTGTAATGTTCATAGTGCTATCGATTTTGATGAGGTTGGGGAAAAGGTAAGAAGGAAATTACTAGAATTGGAGCCAAGTGGGAGTAATAACCTGGTGATGATTGCAAATAAGTACGCGGATATATGTAAGTGGGAAGATGTAGCCCAGCTAAGAAAGCGTATAAGGGTCAAAGGGCTCAAAAAGATGGCCGGTGAGAGTTGCGTCGAGGTAAAAGGATCCACCTTTAGATTCTTATCTGGGTATGATTCTCAAGCTTCTTGTGTGAATATTTATTTGTTACTTGATGGTCTAAGTTTAAATATGAAGATTAACAATCTATAGCATACTTGAATACCGGTTTTCTGCTATATATAGTTCGAATAGATTTATCTTCCATTGCTTGTAGCTAGTAATATATGAGATGTAAATATCTTCTGGTGCTTGTAGTAATATGTGAAATGTGTCGATGTCAGATATTTAAAATTTACTTAGAATACTCATATTTAATCCCCTAATACTTACTGCAAGGGACTACACAACTCATTTAAATTTTGCGACTTAACCGTGTAAACTTTTTTGAAAAACTCCACTTTATTTCATTGATGCTAGGCTAATAGCTTCTCCGGCTTCACAACACCCAGTGTGAGTCAAAGTTTGTCATAATATCTTGCTCAAAAGCACACCATAGATTGAGATATTATTATACTTTGTTAAATGATTTTACAAAAAAATCCATGGTATCTGTAGTTACCACTTACCAAGTTTTACACTAATACAGTGAGGGTTCTTTAGCTTACTCCTGGAAAAATTTACCAAATTAAGTACAGTAGTTCAATTCTGCATGCCCTGGTCATTTCTAATGATGTAAAATGGAAAGAACAAAAGAAAAAGTTTAATGATTATAGGGAAGGCGTGTATTATCTACCAAAATTGCAATCAATTTTCTTAATTTCTTGGAATTGTTATTTCTATGCAAAATTTTGATTGGCTAACATAGCTCGAAAGTCAACTGGATGCTCCTAAATGACTTATTATATCTACTAATGATATATAAGTACCCACAACAGTTATGATTAGGCCAATTAACACAACGAACCCAAGAAGCACCACCTCAAGGCTAAATCTTCTGTAAGTGCCTGTAATCTTCAAGTAGCACAAACATGGTATGGTTATCGAAGTTGTGGCACTTAAGAGTGCACCCACGAGTGCCATCAGATAACCAAAAAAAGGGAGAGACAGCGCTACAACGACAGTGCTTATCATCAAGATTGTTCTTATTAGGAAGCTATGAATCTTTTTGTTGTAAGATGAGTGAAACCGTACTTCAATAGCGTTGACAATTGGTGTTAGCATTAGTGCGTATTTAGCTATAGGTGTAACAAGGGTGGTGCATATGGCCACTTTTGAGCTGGTAATTCCCGTTGGAAGGTTTAAGGTAATCTGTGACTCTGCCCCCAAACCAAACATAAGGTATCCGATAATCGCCATTAATGAGTAAGTAACTGTACAGAAGGCAAAACAGACAAACAATACCTGCATTGCATACCAACAATTTTTTAGTAATAATGTAGACTATTATTATTTGATTATCAAGCATTATGTGCTAGGCTCGTCATCACCCCAACCTAACCCAACCCAAGCCCCAATGCATCAGCATAAAGCAAGATGCAGCTTAGGAGACTAGGTGACGGGCTGCACTCGTATCAAGTTTCGTGTATACCTTTGAGAATTGACTCTGGTTTCTCATGGAAGAATACAGAGTAGGGAAAATCGGATGAGCACAGTAGCAGAATGCGTATAAGCTTGTAGCTGACATGATTCCACCCCAATTTATGAGGTCACCTTTTTCCTGGAAACCAATGCCATCAAATGCACCTACCCAAAAGATTGAGCCTAGAATGATCACTGTAGCTAGAACTCCACTGGCTGATATATATGAAAGAATGCTCATGTTGCTAAACCAACTCGTGGGGAGTATAACAAGAGAAACAAGTATCACAAATCCAGTTTTTGCTCCAATATGAGTTCCATAGATATCAAAGTTTATGTGTCGGAATAGGTTACTCATATTATCACCTTCTAGGATTAGGAAACCCGTCGCTACTAAGTAGAGCTCTATGTTTACAGTGACTGATACTATCATTCTCCCTGTTTTTCCAAATGCACGATCCCCAATATCAGGGTAACTTTTAATTGTTGGATCAACATCCATGCATCTTTGGATCAATAATCCAGTGTAGAAGGTGGAGCTCGCGATTATGAAAAGTACTATCAAGCTAAACCAACCTCCTGACGCCAATGCATATGGAATTGAGAGTATTCCAACTCCTAACAACCCATCAAAAGGAAAACATTAGTTTTTGTTTTCCAATGATAATACATCTATCAGGAAATGAGGTATCGTACTAGCTAGCTTTCTTTTGGTATTTTGTATAACAGTAAAAGGGCAAATAAGATGAATGCACACCACATGGATAGACATGTATGTGTATACCCTCAAACATAGTTATATTGTACGAGTCAAGTTACACCTATAATGAAGCGACTAGGAGAGCAAATCTTAGATACACCTGACTACTGAGTTATTTCTTGTTCCAACTTTCATAAACGCTTGTGACTTCAATTTTGGTGTGTCCTACTTACAATACCGTCTGTCACTCATACGTATTCATGATTGGGACATTCATGCTTCAATTTGATTTACATCTTGGTCAAACGTATGCATATTTACTCATAGAAATAAGCTAACGGATCAAATTAGAAAAGCTTTGTACCTAGCCTAATATGTATATAGATTTTAAAAAAAGCGATCGAAAGAGAAATACCTGAAAGAGCATTGAGACCATTGAAACAAGTACTCAAGAAAGAAGTGGTGCCTATGTTGGTGTTTTGCTCCTTGTCTGTCTTTGTTCCGCCATTTCCGCTTCCAAACAATAGTGGTATTTTAACACTACAGTACTCTTCCTGCTTTTTGGCCTTCATCATATAACTGTCCCCTTTTCTATTCATAAAAACAATATAGATAGTAAAAAGCTGTTAACGTTAAGTTCGAGCTATGTTCTGTACTTTACATGTGAAGATCTCTTAACTCTTATATAACCATATAAGATCTAGCTTGACAATACAGCCAATATGGTTTAGTTGCTATACATTCAAAAGTATCTAACTATACACACACGGGCTCAAACTTAATGAGCCGCTATATATCTCGTCGCTGACATAGCTTATCTGTTAATTTGGCAACAACCATGTGTTGTTTACGTCTCATATTGACTTCTAAATATGATCTGATGCATGACATTACGTACATTGACAATTAATGGAAATTGGGATGGTTTAATTCCAGGTTTCCAGTTATTAAGCAGCAACTCATTTATTTTATACACAGAGCAGGATTTGTTAGCTGGTTTAATCTATTGTTTTAAATGAAAAATATGGAAATACGGTGTAATGAAACATTATAATCGGAATCAAATCAAACCAGTAAATCGAATCCAAAATATAATCGGAATGTTACCTGTTGTAATGAAAACTATATATATATATATCGGTGATATTGAAGATGGATCCGATTTATAGGAAAAACTAGTGGAAAATTGTTATGGGCATGCAGACAACATGATGAGATGCAAAAAATAATAAAAATTTCTTTCTCAATTCATCCATTTTGTGGTATACATTCATTCATTCATGAATAAATATGCAATATAAATTGAACTCTATATATATAACATTCAATTCATATTCAGAAAAAAGTTATTAGAAAATATATATACAAAGTAAAACTTTTATAAACCAATCAGTTATATTCTTTTTTTTAAGGAATATCCTAAGTTATGCCTTTTTGAAGAATGAAGTTGGTAGCACCATCTATTTATGACATGTGGCATGCCCAAAGACCATTTTAGCAATTTGCACAGTATAAATAGGGAACAGGATTATTGTCGAGTTCGACTCGATTCAAAAACTGAGACTAGTCTAAATAGTTAGATCAAATATATTAATTAATGTGTATATATGAAAGTAATAGTAATTAAAAAATTGATTTTGAAATTATCGGTTGTATTACCGGGTCCGCGTTAGAATGCTCTCACAAAATAGATCTTTAATTTAACCTTTCGATAAATTCTTATCACTCGGATGTCTAGAGGAGAAAACTCATTCAGGTTCACCATAATAATATAATAACTATGGTCACTCCAAATATGCTTAAGGTAAAACTGAAATGTGAGACCTCAATCACACCTCCTTTTGAATAAGTATATGATTATACTCGATTTAATGTTTGAAAATAAGACTATCTTGATGTACTTTCTATAAAGAATATATAGTGATGCAATTGAACGTCTTGGGTGTTAGACTTGAGCAACCCATAGTTGGAATTTTACCTCTTGGGAGAAGACCAGGGTTCAATACTAAATCTTGTGCGAATGCATATCTCATAATATGCATATATGCCTATTGCTGTAAACATAGTAGAGACAACTAAAAACATGAAGGAATCTTAGTTCATACTTCTATCCATGGTTTCAAAATATGGTAACAAAGCTTTAATTTGAAGTCAACTTGTTCCTCCTCATAAATTGGTTATTATATCTACCAATGATACATAGCTACCCACAATTGCAACAATTAGGCCAATTAACACAATGAACCCCACAATCATCATCTCAAGCCCAATTCTCTTCTTGCACCAACCACCACATATCTTCAAGTAACACAAGCACGGTATCGTTATTGAAGTTGTAGCACTTAGGAGCGCTCCCACGAGTGATATTAGATACCCGAAAAATGGGAGGGACAGGGCTACCACTACCGTGCTTATCATCGATATTGTTCTAATTAGGAAGCTAAGCATCCTTTTGTTGTAAGAAGACTGAAACTTTGCTTCGATGCTATTAACAATTGGTGTTAACATTAGTGCATATATAGCGATTGGAGTAACAAGGGCCGTGCATATGACCAGTTTTGAGCTTATACTGCTTGTTGGAAGGTTTAAGGTGATCTGTGACTCTACCTCCCCACCAAACATAAGGTAGCCGATAATCGCCATAATTGAGTATATAGCCGTACATAAGGCAAAGCATACGAGCAAGACCTGCAGTGTAGAATAACAAAGGAAATAAATGTTTGTTCGACTATGTTTATTGTACATGGACTATTTTAATTAACTTTAATGCCTTTACCTTTGGAAATTGATGTTGGTTTCTCATGGAAGTATACAGGGTAGGGAAAACAGGATGAGCACAATAGCAAAATGTATACAAGCTTATAGCCGACGGAATTCCATTCCAGTTTACGACTTTACCCTTTTGTTGAAACCCAACACCGTCAAATGCACCTGCCCAGAAAGTCGAGCCTAGGGTGATCACGGACGCTAAAACTCCACTGGCTGATAAGTATGATAGAAGTTTCATGTTGTTTAACAAGTTTGTGGGGAATATAATGATTGCAACAAGGACAACAAATCCAAATTTTGTTCCAATAGGAGTGCCATATATATCAAATTCTATATCTGGGAATAAGTTACATAGATTATCGCCTTTGTTGTATTGCTTCTCCTCTACCTTTGTTTGCATATCTCCTTTAAACAGTAGTGGTATTGTAACACAATAATTAACTCTTTTGATGCTAACTTAGAACTATAGTTGAGAAAATCTTAAAGGCAGATTAAGCTCTCTTTACAAATTATTACTACACTTGTTTTAATGCTAATTGCATAGTTGCACCATTTATATATACAACTATTGTTACTCCAGAACTCATAAAGCAGAAATGAAGTCAATAGATACTGTTTTTATTGTGCCTATAAACTATTGTAACACGTGATGCATGAGTTTTTGCTTAGACTTTTTCTTGATGCACTTTTCACTCTAAATCATACTAATTGTATAGTTTTTAATATTTTATTCCATAGCCAAAAGTTTAAGCCGAACTTTACCCCAATTCCATGTTGTGGGTTAATTAGTTATTTAATCATAATAATACATTAAGTTTGGGGGCGCGGAGTGCACGCTTATATGAATTTATTATGATCTTAGAGGCGAAGCGCCTAATGAACGG
>JANDBE010000015.1:4901464-4921117 GCA_024320915.1 Erigeron philadelphicus
ATATAACTTTAACATGTTTTTATAAACAAATTTTTTGAAAACTTTTTCTTTTAGTTCTTAGTATTAGTTTTATTTTTGGGGTTTTTAATACTGCCTTCTGTAACGTATTTGATTTCAACAACATTTTTTCTCTCTATACCTTTTGTTTTATTTTTTTTTGCTTTGATTCATGGATTTATTTGGTACAGTTTCTTTTTCTTTGTGACTTTTGAGAATAAATACAAACATGATGGTGTAGTTGTATTTTCATTAGAAAGAAAAATGATCAGCCGTGTTTTTTAAGCTTTATAGTTTTACGAAATTATAAATACAGAAGTAAACAATTTACAATATCTTGTTTGTGGTATTATATGTAAGAAATACAAACACGCAAAAACGATGATTACGCGGAGCTTACAAACAATCTAGTTATATCAAAAAGATTTCTCGTTAATATACAGAGGGCAATGATATATCCTCAAAAAGATGACATTGTCTCATCAACAATGCCACTACACTTTAATCAAAGACCTTAGAAAACCTATACTTAAAAAAATGAACCTTAAGTAGTTATGTCCTATTGACGGAAATATTTGGTTTGTCTAAAGGAATGATCGAAGATGAATGAAGATGATTAAGAAAGACATTCATAATTGCTCACGGTTAAACATAATTAACTCTATTTTCACTTCTCCCACAACGTTAGAATCAATAAATCACAAGAGCTATACTCTTTCACCATCTTTATTTCCAAAATGAATTGCAATAGTTTTCTTAAGCCTTGAGTATTAAACATACAATAAACAAGATTTACTATGGATTAACATTGCATTCCACTTTGGTCAATGTTCTTGAGCTTACAGAATCTATTACCCAAAAAAAAGCAGATATTAGGTTTAGACACTAACAATCTATGGGTCAATGATTGGCAATGTGATTACAAACTAAGCATACAACAACTCTTCCTCTTGTTCTTCCTCGATTTTATACGGCAAAGGTAGGAGATTCATCGAGTTGGCAAATTTATCTATGCAGGTAGTTGAATATGCATCAGCAATAGGCGAATCCAGGACTGAATCAGGCATGGCATTTAGTGTCTCATCCATCAAAGATTTGAATGTCTACAAAAATAGAAAATCACGTACGTAAATCTTATATATTGTTCTCAAACTTTACACGAACCAGTCACATTTGTAGCTCATGGAGTGTAATAATAGTTTTTAGAGTTATAAAACTTATATGAATTTGGTATAGGCTTCCCCACGCTACATCGCACCTGTGAACTCATCAATCAAGTTTATATATCACAAAGTGCTTACCTTGCAATGATGGAAAGCAGCATCAGCTTTGCGCTTCCACACACCATTTCCATGTGCCCCCCAAAAGAGACCATATAGAGGCTGCAGCATAATGAGAAGGCAGTATGCAAATGACAAACTCATAGTATTTCAAAAACAAATAAGTAGATCTTATCTAGTGTGCCTTTTGTTCTCTTTCCATACAGGCGGATTCGTTTCTATTATTGTTAATAAAAATGTATACATTCCATTTTACCACTAGAAATATGACCATATGCTTATCCATGATTTTAGATCATTCATATATTGCTACTAGTGAAACACAGCAATTAATTCAAATGTAAATTGTAACTTTGTTAAGACAACTTTAGATAAGAAAACTCAAAAGCAACGTGCATGTATATTGTCACTTATTTGCAAAGAAAATATAGTTTTCTGGTTTTCTCAAATATTAATAAACTGCTCCCAGAGTTGCAATGAAAAACTTGTCACTGACAGCATAAAATTAATTATAAGTGTACCTTAACCACATCCCGGAGACTTGGTTTACCATTTCCATAAATTCCTACCACTGAATCAGCATAGACCTGGTACTTCTCCAAGACCTGCAAGTTATCAGGGAGGAAAATTTATATGCATAATTAAATTTTAAACTAAGTAAAAAAGTTTCTTGTATTTTAGAAACAATACTACCACGAACCTGACGACGAGTTACACCGCTAGGTGACGCACCATAAATTGCAGTGTCAACGTTTCCTAACACAGTCCACGAACTATCAAAAAAAGTCGTTAAAACCTTCAGTATAGGCAACAAATAACTTGGCAGAAATGAATGCATCTGTTTTCAGTGTGTTATCCAAACGAGTCAAATGGCCCTAATCCCTTACAGCTTTACGCAACTGTCTGCCTTTTTAATGTTCCAACAAACTACTTTAATCCTTAATATAAATTCAAACATTCAGAACATTATTATATCCTTTTCGAGATCATATTAAGTGGTGACTACACCATACTAAAAAAGTAGACGAAAAGTGTAATTGTGTCAACCAGCAAATCTTGACCCATTACCAACCCACCCAATTCGCCCCTGCTTTTAGATATCGTTTTGGAGCACTCATATGTAGTCCTCAAGAGTGTCAATGCAGTCAAGCATGCATATAGTTATATAGAGTAAATTATATAAGTTAATCAGTGCATAATTTATAGTACTTGTTATAAGCAGCACGACCAACCATAACCCCATGCGCTCCTTCATTTTGTGCTGCACGTACCTAGTAATTGAATATAAAATATGAAATTAAGATGTAGAATTGACACGTTTACCATTATACCACAATATTTAACATGAAAAAGTATCACAAATGTTAGCACATGAACATTAGAAGAAGTAAGAAGGGAAAGATGAAGCCAATAATTGGTTACCTCGTCAATGCTATTTATACCTCCGTTAATTGTAAAGCGAAGGTCTGGAAAGTCACGGAGGAGAGCATAGTAGTACTCATATCTGCATAACATACAATCAAAATGTCATGACCAGATATCATAAGAACTAATGTAAATGTCTGATAGCTTACATGCCTTCACATAGACAAATTCGACCCACTTGCCTAACAACGGGTCAATTTTCGTACTATCAAGTCCAACAGGTCAAACGGGTACTTGACTACTTGGTTACAGTAAATACACGTCGACCGAGCCGAACATGCAGAAAGCCACCCTAAGTGTGTTTTAACAATTAAAAGCTCCTAAAACTAATATAGAAATAGCAGTATAAGTTTCAGTTACTTTTATGTAATCTATTTGCTATTTATGAAGATTTTCAAAGAAGTTTATATTAATGATCACCTGTTCGAAATACTTACCCAACCTACCCAATTGCCACCGCTAGCAATCCAAACTTCCTTAAAAAAACTTCAATATAATGGGGAAAAGGGAGGGAAACATGTAAAAATATAAAATATCACCGGCTTAAATAATGATTTGACTAGTTACATACTTCAAGGGAGGAATTTTCCTATTATCAGCAGGGCTAATTCCATTCAGCAATGCCTTTCTGGAATGTATAATAAAATGCCTCGTTGGTGATAGAGAAGAAACTGTATATATGAAATCACCTGCAAAGAAAAAGCAAATATATTACTCACGTCGTGCCAACAGAAGTTTCAACCTTTCTGTTCAAGTTTGTACCAAAGAAATGTCCACTTACAAAAGTAATAATATTGCTTTTACCATTCTTACTTCATACACTTATTCACAAAACTGATACACAAGGTTTGTGCAAAAAGCAAGAATAATGTTGCCATCTTTCTATTACAAACTGCTATAATTATGCATTTCCTGGCACTTACATCCGGTTATGGAAACTTAATTTGGAATAGAAGGAGTTAAAAAATTGCAAATGTACATGTAAAATGTCCCACAAAAAGCTAAGCAACCAATACAAAAAATGTGTTCACCATCTCGGTAACAAAAGACCCCCCCCCCCTTTTTTTTTTTTTTTTCTTTTCTTCATCTTCTCTTTCACCCCAAAACATCTCCCAATAAAACCAATAGATTAGATTGAAGGATAGAGGTGGTCACAAAATGGATACATTTACAGTAGTTATGAATGAGTCAGTAAAGTTTATGTTTTGCCTCCAAGACCAGGAATCTGGTCCAACCGGATGAAAGTAGCCTAGAGAGTTATTTAATGCACAAAGTGACAAAACCTCCTTATTTATTGTACCTGAGTTTATTTAACAGCATAACTTCTGTTATCATGTTTAACACACCCTTTTGACCGATAACCCAACTCACCCATTTGGCCACCTCTATTCAGTATGTAGTATGTCAATAGTTTTCTCCATAAAATATAGCAAAACAAGTCAAAGGAAAAAAAAATGGACAGGTAACTTACAGAGCTGATTGTAGGAATCATGATCATCAACACCAATACGACATTTAACACTAACTGGAACATCTGTGTTGGCAGCAATGACAGACATAGCCTCGGCAACAAACTTCCCTTGCAAAAACAAACCTAATCATACTAGCCCGTAAAAAGAAACATATGTTTTCCAATGGTTGAAATTGCATATAACTAAATAAAGCTGTTCTAACCTTTGGATCAAGCATTAAACTCACACCAAAGCACCCATGTCCTGCTACCTTAGGACTAGGACATCCACAGCTGCCAGCAGAACAAATTTCAGCACATAAATGAATGAAAGGGACAGCATAATAAATAAAATTATGAATAAGAACCCACTTCAAGTTGATCTCATCATAACCATAACTGTTTGCTAGTCGAGTTGCTTTTGCCAGATTTTCCAAGTTATTTCCACCAATTTGAAGTACTATAGGATGCTGATCCGGAGAGAAAGCTAAAAATCTGTCCTGAGCAATCAAAAAGAACAGAAGTCAGCGGTCTGCAAGCATTTAACTACAACATAATCTTCATTTGTCATATGTATCTTCATTCGCGTTATTTACAGAAATACTCAAACATTAAATCCTAGGTTTTCCACTCAATTCTCACAGAAAATAGAACAAACTAATGTAATTACTCACTTACCAAATTCTTCTCCTGATAAACAATTGTTTCTGCAGCAAGCATTTCTGTATAGAGCCATGCGTGTTTTGTTACAAGGCGGGCCATTGTCCTATAATGATTGTCTGTCCACTCCATCATTGGGGCAACACTACATATATTTGCAAATAAATTGGTTGGATCATAGAGATAAAAGACAAGATGACCTTCTAACATTTATAGACATAAATTTTATAAAACATTTAATAAATATTTATAAACCTGAACCAAGGAGGTAAATATTGTTCTGCACCCATCTCAAAATTTGAACGTGACTGATGCTTCTGATGGTAAGCGTTACAATTCCTTGACTTGGTGATTGAAATTCCACAGATCAAACTTGAAGGCAATCTGTGACAATTTTTTGGGGCAAAACAGTAAGGAGGTTTAAAAGAAGAAAGCAAAGCATGTCCAGCAGACTTCATCATGTCCCTCTATTTACACGTAGCAGCACTTCATGAACCTATCAATTTGGAGGAAACTAGAATTAAGAAGTACTTCCTAATATCAATAACAGCATCTAAATCTAAACATGAGTGCTGCTTAAATCTAACTACATGTCTCCCTTTTCTACATTTAGAAGCAAATAATACAAAAATGCTGGATTTACAAACGCTATAATAAGAGAAATCTTCTAAGCAAACTCGCAAACCATAGTTGATAAGTCTAATCAAAATCTCATTGTTCAACAAATACATACAATGGAAACAAAAGTTATACCTTATTTCTTAACTTATTTACTAAGAAGTAAACCAAGTTTTTCTTTTATTCCAGAAAAATACAGTCTTCCTATAGCCTTAAAAAAAAATACTAATCCTACACTTCGAATCCAATAACCATTCTTTTTTCTTTCCAACAAATACATCTTAGAGACCAATGTAAGTACGCTGTACGCACTCTAAATAATTAACCATTTTCCATTCCCGCCATATTCAATAGGCAATTCATATCATATTGTAGATCATAAACTACAAGACTTCTATGTATTGGGTGAGGTTCACAAGAAAAGTCTCAACATGGAGAAAGAGGTAAGAAGGATTTTGGTACTCGCATCATATTTCACACATTGGTGCACATTTTATAAAAAATCGATACACCAACATTTTTGGCATATCCAAGTAAAAAAAAAAAAAGTCCATCAGACATGTATCATCACCAAAATCCTTCCTGCCATTTTCTCCTTAAAAAGACTTCTCTCTCCTAATCCTCCCACTCTAGGCTCAAAGCAGATCCTACCACAAAACCAATTGTACAACTGCAATTTCTGATAAACCATAGAACTACCATTAATATATACTGGTTTGTATTAAAAGATAACTCCTATTTAAGAAACATGTGTCCAGCCTTTTTAAACTAAATCACGAGGCCTGCGTCCACCTTCACACAAACCAAACCGCGTAAACCACAACACAAGCCTTGCTTCTTCTTTTTTTTTTTTTGCATAATGTCCGAGATTCGGATCAATTCCTTAAATTTTAACTCAATACTCTACCAGAAAATTCTAAGTAATATCTACTCAATAACCTACTTCGCCAAAAATAGGAAAACCTAGTAGTTTATATAAATTCATACAGTAACTCATAAACAAATTATATCATACATAGTATACATACAAACATATTACATACATATAAATATTATAATATAAATACATATACATATGATTAACTGAAAATATATTATATACAAATATAAAAAGGATTAGGGTTTTACGTGAGAGCAAAATCTGTGGTTGAATTTGAGCCTCTTTCTAGACGAAGTGTTGGCCGCAAATTTTATTTCAAAGTGTTCATATCGGTTTTATTGAAGGGGATATTACTAATACATTTTGCCCCTTATATTATTATGTTGTATCAGATATACCCCTGTTGTTGACTTGTTGTCGTTCTTTGATTGTGTTTGCTACAACATTAACAATACTCTTTTGAGTCACCTCAAGCAGTCAAGCCAAACGTGAAAAGAACAGCAGGGTTTAAAAGGTAAATAATCAATACCTAAACTCCTAAAGCCCGATTATCACATAACTATATTAAAAAAAGAAAGAAATTCTGTTAAGTTGGTTTAAACATGATGGATCAAGTTGGAATCATCTTAACCTTTGAATTAAAATCAAAGGTCAAGATTTAAAATTCATCTTTGAGTCTTGACCATTAATTTTAATCTAAAGGTCAAAATTTGTCTAGTCATGTCATGTTAGACAACTTGAGAAATTCTCACCCACTAAAAATATATCATAATAACACTGTAAAGCCTTGTTTGTAAAATTGTATTCGAAGGTTTCTATTAGTTTATCTCTTTTACTAACCTATAAATCATTTTGGGGATTGATTTTTATAACAACTTGCAAGAAACAAACAGAGTTGTCTAATGTCTATTGATGATGTTGGCATTAAAACTATGATCGATAGCTTTGTTTTAATTTTTGTAAGGTTATTTTTTAATCCCACTTTCACAAATATAATTTTCTCATTCCTATGTTTATACATGGGTGTTTTGTTTGTAGGGCCAAAGAAACAAGTTAGGGGTAAGTAGATTGGACATAAATGATGTGAGGTAATGTTATAAAAACTATAAAAAGAGATTAATATTTGGTTAAATCATATGGAAATGCATATATCACAGGTGTTTTATCTTATAAAGCCTTGTCTTTTTATTTCGGTATGTCATTATTGTTAAACTTGTGATGCTATATTATCAAGTATATAAGTGGGTGTACACGAGACGAGACAGTTCGCGAGTTACCCGAAATCGACTCGCAAATTATTCGAAATCGACTTGGTCTGAGTCGAGCCGAGCTCGAGCTCGAGCTACTCGAGTAGATTTTCGAGTCGAACTCAAGCCTAAAAATAACCTACTCGAAAAGCTCGCGAGCTTAATCGAGCTTGTGCTTATTTACAACTTTACCCTTGAATATTATATATTTTTACATAATTACTATCCTAGCGAGCCGAGCTTAATCGAGTCGAGCTTGAAATTGTCGAGTTTATAGGACTAATTTGACTTAAAACTTAGTTTAATACTTAATCGAGTCGAGCCGAGTCGAGCTCGAAAGTGTCGATACATAAGTCGAGCTCGAGTTCGAGCTTGAAAATTAAAGCTCGGTCGAGCTCGAGTCGAGTTTCGAGCTTCGAGTTTTATAGTCGAGTCGAGCTCGAGCTTGGCACTGTGTCGGCTCGACTCGGCTCGTTTACACCCCTATCTACTTTCGATAGGTTACGGATTTGATCACTAACTTTGCACCCCATCAACAATTTATGTCTAGAAAAGTTGACTTTATGACCAAATGTGTTGACCTTTTGACCATGATTGTTGACTGTTAATGTGATACAAAATTATGAGTCAAAACCGTAATTTATAAAAGGTAAAAGTAAAACATGTAACTTTTGATAAAATATAAGAATGGTTTTTGTAATTGACTCAAAAGATTATTAATTTAATTTTTAGGAGAAATAAAAATAAAAAGTTCAGTTGCTTTAGCTCAATGACATCAAGCAAGTGTAGTAAGGACCTCCAAATGTGTATACATCGTGGATTCAATTCCTATCACATGGGGTTTTTCTTAATTATTTGGGTTTTCTTCCTAAAAGGTATTAGGTATTGTTGTTTAAAAAGCAGTCACTGATCGCAAAAGATAGTGAGTGATTCTAATTGCCTTTAAAAAAAAAAGGGAAATCAAAAGAAAAAGTAAACGAGTAATATTCGAAACCAACCAACCTTCTCGTCGCATTCCTTGAAAACGAATGTCCCTCCACTCAGAATAATAATAAACTACTGCTTCGAAAGTTCATCATCGTCATGACTTGTTAAACCCCACTGACTAACAATCTAACCAATACAAATATTCCATATGTATATAAAAAGCACACCTTGACTTGCCATTGACGACGATCAAACTCACCCTCACTCACTATCTTACTATATATACATACAACATATATACACCTACATTATATATTATCATCATATAAAAACTACGTAAGTGCAGCGTTACACCAATTATTATCATCATCGAGGCACTTCCTTCATCTTTTACCTACCTGGTGATTCTATTTTTTTTTTCATACGTACATTTTTTTCACCCTCATTATATATGTGTTTTATTATTAATTATTGATTGTTATTATTTACTGGTGAATCTAATTTGAAATAGGTTTTGATCAATTTAATTTGCAAATGCTGAGGTGTCTAGACAAATTGAACCTTATTAATTATAGTTGTTAAATTATTTTTAGGGCTTAATGTTTGGAATTGCCAACTGTATCTCTCAACTTTGAATGCTGTGTGTATCCAACTTTACTATACTATGTAAGTGAATATATCGAAAATGGTCCCTAACATACTTATTTTTAATTATTAGTATAACATATAAATGATTCAGCTCCATGTTTTGTATGGACTAAAATATCATTCCTTATAAGTCTGGGCTGTTACACACTCAATTTAGGTGAAAAACTTCCGACACACTAATTTTTTAGTACATAAAAAAACATAGGGTCAAAACATTATTCAAAATTTAAAAAAATAAGTATGTGAGGGGTTCTTTTACCCCAATTTGAGTGTGTAAAAGCCTCATACTCACTTTTCCTATCTATACTAGCATGGTACCCGCACATTGCATTGTATACCATTGACAGTGCGTTCGACATCGTGATTACCGAAAACTGTATAAGTGGGCAATCAATTAAGCGAGATACCATGATGATAACGTAGATTCAATAGCAGCCAACATGAACAAAAAAAAATACATGTATTAACATTTAACAGTATAAGTGGGCAATCAATTGAGGTGAGAGTGGTTTAGATAGAAATGCATTTGAATTGCAATAAAGGAGGGACAATTTCGTACATTCGTATGGTTACGTTTTCAACACTTATAAGAGAGTGTTTTTTGTTTTATAAGATAGTATAGAAGTATAGATAGATATATATATCTTATGATTTTTTATTTTTTATTTTTTTGCTGTCATAGCAACTTTTATGGATGCCACCAGAGTAGCAAAAGTACCACATGATAGATACACTAAAAATGATTGAATGTTGGATGCACACTAGAAACGTTCTAAGTTCGATATATACAATAGATTATGGACCAAAGTTGAATACATTTCGAACACTTATCACTATTTATAGTATACATAACATAATTTTATATTTTCAGCAATTTGGCCTTGCTAGGTTTTTTAGGATGTTTTGGATTGTTAGGCATCATGTTTAATTTGTTTGTTGATTAAGATGATGATAATAGATACATATACATATATGTTTGTGATGGTTTAATTTGATTGGAAATACGAACCTGAAACCAATTCAATTCCACCTAATGGATTAGTTTGAACCCATCCAATTGAATGAATGCCCTGCAGTACATTTGCTTTTAGCTGACCATATGGCTTATTACTACATATAGATGCAAACAAGCTTTATAGTGATGTAAGTTTTTTTGCTTGAATAGACTATCGTATATACTTTTTATAACGTAGATGTGATTTTATACTGTCATTGCAGTCAAAACAGCCTTGTTTGATGGGTAAGACAGTTAATGTGTATGGATTCCCCAATTTAGATCCTGCAGAGAAAATAAAGACCGCACTGGAGAGCTATACTGGTAAAGGGACTATTTATGCTCTAGAGGTTAGAAAATCAAAAGGAAGGCCGAGAGTGTATGCAAAAGTCCAGTTTACAACTAGGGAAAGAGCTGCATATATTCTAGACTTGGCCTATAAGAAGCGTTTGTGGTATGACAGTTCCTATTTGTCAGCTTGGGAAATCGATCATGACATTGAACCAAGGGCTAAGCAATTTGCATTTAGCATGGAAGATGTAACTCTTCTTTTTGGTTGCCAGATTTCTAAGGAAAGTTTCTCAGTGCTCTGTGGAATGAGACATGTATCAGTAAATTTCGGATTTGGATTAAGAAAGCTGTACATTGTTATCCCCTACCCTACTACTTCCTACAAGCTGGAGCTCCGTTATGAGAGTATTAGGCAGGCTCAGCTATATCGTTCACATAACCTTCCTGGAAGTTATCTTGTTATCCAGGTTAGTGTGATTAACCTTTTAAATGAACCTTTCATGATAGTGCTGAAATTTTAAATATCTATGATCACTATAAAATAACCTGATCACATACAGTAAATACTCAGTTTAGCTATTATTCATAGCTCCTCAAGATAAATAAATAAAACTGATAATAACAGTTTAGCAGAACGAGAATGTATATATAGGCCAAACATTGTCATATAGATATCAAGTTATGATCAGTCATCAGTGTGATATATGGATGCAAGTCTCAGTTTGTTTTTTTCCCCCTTCTTTTCAATAACTATATCAACCTGTAATATGTATTCTAGCTACATCGTGCTCCTAGGATATATCAGAAAGCTGAAGACAACTGTCTGAAATTTTGCAAGGATCCTCCTAATGATCAGTGGTTTAGAACAATCGACTTTACCCCATCTTCCTCCATTGGACAATCATCTCATCTGTGTTTGGAACTTCCACATTATGCAGACCTCTCGAATCTTGCTAGCTACTTTCAAAGTTATACAGAAAGTAAAAGGCCATTCAGATTGGTGCCTGGTCATAGTTTTACTCAGAATTTGGAATTAGTTCCAATCGTGGGTCCCACTCGAGGTTCTTATTTGCCTTATAATATAGTATACAAGATTTGTGCCTTGGTTCAGCATGGTTGTATACCGGGACCCGTACTTGATGATAACTTTTATAAGTTATTGAAACCTCAAAGGAGAGATGCGTCCATTGAATATGCTTTGGATGAACTATTTCGTTTAGAAGATTGTTGTTACGATCCAGTAAGGTGGATAACTGAGGAATACAGAAAAAAGAACAGGCTAAGATCCCCTGCTATTTCATTAGATGCTGGTCTTGTATATGTGAGGCGAGCTCAAATTACACCATCCAAGGTATATTTCTGTCAGCCAGAGGTCAATGTGTCCAATCGGGTTTTACGCCGTTTTGCTGAATATATTGATGATTTTCTTCGTGTATCTTTTCTTGACGAAGAACTGGAGAAACTTTATGCAATGAATTTATCCCCATGTGTAATTAGTAGAAATAAGGAAAGCAGAACCGCCATTTATAGGAGGATTTTGTCAGTTCTCAAAAATGGAATAGTTATTGGCGATAAGAAGTTTGAATTTCTTGCCTTCTCATCAAGTCAGTTAAGAGATAATTCTGCTTGGATGTTTGCTTCAACTGGCAAACTTAATGCTGCCGCCGTCAGGGATTGGATGGGTGACTTTAGTAGTATTAAAAACGTTGCTAAATATGCTGCTAGACTTGGTCAATCTTTTAGTTCATCAAAGGAAAGTCTAAGTGTTGAACGCCATGAAATAGAAAGCATTCCGGATATAGAAGTTGTATCATCTGGTACTAAGTTAGTTTTTTCAGATGGAATTGGAAAGATATCTTCTGAATTTGCTAAGAGCGTTTCTAATAAATGTGGCTATGATTTTGTTCCATCTGCCTTTCAAATTCGATATGGTGGGTACAAAGGTGTTGTGGCAGTAGATCCAACCTCATCTGTTAAATTATCTCTGAGAAAGAGCATGTGCAAGTTTGAATCGTATACCACAAAGTTGGATATTCTTGCAATTAGCAAGTATCAGCCGTGCTATATGAATCGCCAGGTCATCACACTTCTCTCTACTCTCGGGGTTCCAGATCATGTCTTTCAAGGGAAGCAAAAACAAGCAGTAGCCCTTTTAGATGTCATCTTAAAGGGGCCGCTGAAGGCACAAGAGGCATTAGATTTGATGTCACCTGGAGAGAACACCAACATTTTGAAGGAAATGCTTTTGTGTGGATATAAACCTAACGCTGAACCATTTCTTTCTATGTTGCTGCAAGCTTTCCGTTCAACCAAGTTGTTTGAATTGCGTACTAAAGCAAGAATTTTTGTTCATAAGGGAAGATCAATGATGGGATGTCTGGATGAAACCGGGACACTTGATTATGGTGAGGTTTTTGTACAGTATTCCGGTGCGGGAATAAGGGTGACGGGTGGTGATCATAGTGGAACCCGTTTGAACAATTGCGAGATTGTTGACGGGAAAGTGGTGGTTGCAAAAAACCCGTGTTTGTATCCTGGTGATGTACGTGTCTTGAAGGCTATTAATGTTCCAGCTTTACATCATATGGTGGATTGTGTTGTTTTTCCACAAAAAGGACCAAGGTAAAAGATATAGATCAATTTGTTATTTGGTGTTGTAGCATCTTTCAGTGACCTGTTAAAGTTATTATTTTTTGTTTTAAGGAACTTTTTTGTAGTAGTAATCTGTGATCATGTTCAGCTTTACTTGCAGTTACAGTTATTTTTGTAATTATGTGAATATAACTGCAGGCCTCATCCAAACGAATGCTCAGGTAGTGATTTGGATGGCGATGATTACTTTGTATGCTGGGATCCCGATCTAATTCCACCTGCGCAAATTGAGCCGATGGAATATACCCCTGCACCAAGTGTGCAACTGGATCACAATGTTACTATTGAGGTACAGATACTAGACTGTCATAGTTCTCTCAGCTTCACGTTTCTTTCCACTTTCTATTACAAGTCTTTCTTTCTTTACTATCATCATATCTCTTAATGATTGATAATATGTAAGCAATGACAATCGAAAATAGTAGTTCTATACTGTCCAAGGACACATCTGGCGACTCACTTTTTTCTTTAAAACTAACTAGGTAGACTGAATAGTTGTAGGTGGTTTTTGTTTGGGAAAATAGAAAAGCCCATCTTCTTTTATGTGGCTACAATTAATTGGAAGGCTCTTGGGGAATATACTCTTGATCTTGATGTTCATACTTTTTATTTGGTTGGGTAAATAGATGGTGTGGTGCTTTACTATTGTTTTACTTGATCTTTAAGTTGGGGCGAAATTTTGCTTTATATAATAGTATACATTATCTGAATTAGCCATTTACCTGTTGCACCTGTTAACTAAGTTAGATTTGGGACAGATGCTGTTTTTCTCTAGTTTAATCTGGTATTTCTGTTTTGTCTAAATTCAGGAAGTGGTAGAATATTTCGCCCACTATATAGTCAACGACAATCTAGGAATCATTGCAAATGCTCACACAGTATTTGCAGACCGTGAACCCAAAAAAGCAATGGCAGATCCTTGTGTAGACCTTGCGAAGCTCCATTCAATCGCTGTTGACTTTCCAAAATCTGGAGTCCCTGCAGAAATACCGACACATCTTCGCGTCAATGAGTACCCGGATTTCATGGAAAAACCATCCGATAAAACAACATATGAATCACAAAGTGTAATTGGGAAGCTTTTTCGTGAGGTCAAAGACATTGCACCAACAAACTGCACAGTCAACACTTTTACACTTGATGTGGCAAGGCGAACATATGATACTGACATGGAAGTTGTAGGCTTTAAGAAATATGTTAAGGAAGCAGTTATCTTGAAAACAGAATATGATTACAGATTGGGCAATTTAATGGATTCCTATGGTATTAAAACAGAGGCTGAACTCATAAGTGGTAGTATTATGAAAATGTCTAAATCAATTGATAAAAGGAATGCTGCCGAAGTGGTTGGGTTACTAGTGAAGTCGTTAAGGATGGAAGCTAGGAACTGGTTTAAAGGGGGCAGAGGAGATAGGGATCTCGTAGATGATGATCTTTGTGCAAAAGCATCGGCATGGTATCATGTCACGTATCATCCGAGTTACTGGGGTCGGTATAACCAGGGCATGAAACGTGATCATTTTCTGAGTTTCCCATGGTGCGTTTATGACAAGTTAGCTGAAATCAAGAAACGACGCAAAGCGGCTCTCAGAAAAGAAGCCCATTCTGTATGGCTTCCAAAGAAGTTCAGCGCGACCGTGAATCTGGTATGATTACAAGCTCTTTGAGTTACCATTTGGTACATTTAGACTAGGTAAAAATGTGTATCTATAACTAGGATTTAAATATTGTTTCTTAGTTATTGACAAGTTTGATTTGACAGATTTTTATTGAATGTTCATATTTTTTTTTTTTTTTGAAAGGCAAATGTTCATATTTTTACAAACGGTTTAATATATAGCGGAAGTTACCTAGATAGCTAATTTTACACACAGATGTTACACAAACAAACTTATGCAAACTAAACTTTCACCAATTAAATCATGCCAATGTATTCTTCATCCATTTTTCCTTTTTATTAATTGGACCATCTTACATGTCACATGTGCTTATAAAAGTTTGTTTGTAAATATACTTACATATTAAATTACGATTTATTGGTGGTGAAAATTACGATTTAAATATACACTTCAACTTAAATCGTTAGTCGTTTGACAAATTCACGTGCATATGTAAAGGAATAAACTTATTAATGTACAGTTTCTTTACAATGAAGTAAACCATAACTATCTCTATTTGAGTCTAACATTAAGAATTAGATATTAAGACGAGATCATATGCTCGATGTATTTATAAAAGCCAATGAGGAAGTATAATTGGTCAGAGGCATCCCAGGTTTTATCTAAGGTTTTGAGTTCGATCTTTAATGATGACAAGTCTTGGGGTTTTTTCCTCCGAATACTTGTAACGGCACATGATTAACATCTCATTGCCTAGGATACATACAAAGTTTTACCATTATACGGTGGGGTTTCCGTGATTGTCGCATACCGACGGAATGTTCGAAAAAAAAAACAGCCACACACCAAATAATATGTCTAAATATTTATAATTACTTACAATTTTACATGTGCACTACACAAATAAAAAAAAAAAAAAAAGTATTATACAAAAGAACACTCGTGCGTACGTTCCAATGTTGTGTCTTAAATTTATCGTAAAGTGGAATCTTAAAAAAAAAACACATTGACGAGGTGACGTGTTTAAATATATAAGGTGCATAGACAAATGGGCTCACTAAGGACACACGCCGTCGTGTGGCATCCTACAATAAAAAACACACTCTTCATATTCATACACACGACCACCTAATTATTGCCACTCCTTTTTGTCCTAACTTCCTTCCATACACATCTTCCATTCCATATATGCCCCGTCTGCAATTATATTCATCTTAAAACAATATATTTTGTTATATATATAATAGTCTCTGTATATATGCTAGATTGCTACTTGCTAGTACTCCAAATTTGAGATTGACATCATGAAACGCTCATCTGCTATCAACCAAAATGTGGATAAGCCCAAGAAGAAATCAGTAGGCAGGTAAAGTTTCTTGTTTTCATGGTTATGAATGGTTGTGAATGATATCTCCTCAAGGATTACCCGATTGATTGGATATTATTTATGTATACTTGCGTATAGGAAACAGTCTCTCTACCTCTGGGTAGAGGCAAGTCTGTCTATGTCTCACCTCCCTCGTACCCTGCATGCAAAGATTGGGTCTTTTTGTTGTATACTTACGTATATTAACTTTTTTTAACCGTACACCACTATATATGGTTTATATTAATACATTATTATACGGTACAACATCTTATAGCATGTTTGATATTATACGGCTAAAACATACTAATGGTGTACAGATCATCATATCATTTTCCAAGTTTTGTGATGGTGGGTGCCTTTTTGTTGTTTTTATAGACCATACGGAAGCAAGAAGGATGGTGCAAAGGTTCGTAGAAAAATTCATAAAGCGGAAAGAGAGAAATCGAAACGTGACCATATGAATGTGCTATTTCTAGAGCTCGCAAACGCTTTAGGTGTGACATTTGATTCTAGTATTGCTTTCTCCTTTGATGTTTGATTATTTATAATTACATAAAACACTAGTACTTAAAAAGCTTTATTCCGTTGCTTGCAGAACCGGCTACTCAGAATACGGGGAAGTCTTGTACATTGACCGAGACCATTAGAATACTTCGAGATCTGATAGCTCAAGTTGACTCTCTTAAGAAAGAGAATTCTGTTCTGTTAGCTGAATCTCAATATGTAAGCTTCGAAACTTTGGCACAAAACAGCTTTAGATCACTTCAATAAAAAGTAGATAATTACTCCAACAATTAATTTTTGTAATCATATACGAGTAGAACACATTAACTATTTACGAAAAAAAAATCAGGAAGTGAAATGCAATTTTTAATTGGCCCTACTCTATCTGACCTATTCAGATGCATTGTAAAGACTATCCATTTTGACCCATTACCCAACCCACCCACTTTGCAACCTTTAGATTATTACTTCGTAAATCTTCAGCTCAGACTTGCCTATTTACTAGTCACTGCACTTGAGAATCAAAAAGGCTTTTCGTAACGTACCTAATGAAATGAACAATCCTAGTCGAATGCTTTCACAAACATCGTAAACCATATGAAAAGTTGAACTTTGATTTTGTTTCCTTGGTTTGTGACAAACTAAAAAACTATGTAAAGATAAGATTTTTACTAGATTTTCAGTATGATTATTGTCTGTCTGCTAGAAATACCAAGAGAAGATGGAAAATGTGTAATACAAAACCGTCGCATTTGATAATATATACCGAACAATTAATAAGTGTACGTTTTTTTGAAATATGCTTGCTTGAAATATGGATAAACAGGTTGATGTAGAGAAGAATGAGCTAAAAGAGGAAAATAGTGCCATAGCAACCCATATCAAAAAGCTTCAGAGTCAAATAGACGGAACAGTTCAGACCCAGTCATTATGGAGTTCAGAATGCAGCCCTGTTGTAGGTCCTGTATTTGTACTGCCCATACAGAATGACGCGAAGCTTTTTGCAGAACCCAAGATTCCAGATAATGTAACAAAGCAGCTCAGACCAAATGTGAGCAAACCACTTCCTCGATACCCATCACCCTCTGATTCATGGCCATTTAACATTCTTTCTGAAAAACCAAGAACAGATTAGTATTTAAGCAGAGTTTCTTTTTCTATTTCTTTTTTTAAGTTTGTAAGGTTAGGTCTAGTGGCAACGGCAAGCATCGGTTGTAGGCATTTGCACTATAAGATCTTGCATTATGTAAGTAAAATATGATGGCATTCTTGCTGTAAATTTCTTTCCCCTCAAAATTTGAGTTAGATTTTTTTTTTAACGGTCAACTAACAAAAATTTTCGGGTACTGATGTGACAATGAATGGGCACACGACCTTGGTGCTTATGATTCACTTATTCGGGATATGGATGAAAAGGCTGTTATTGAGTAAAATGAACCAAAGAAGCACATAGTGCCATAGAAGATTACAAGCCCATATTAAAAAGCTCCTAAAAAATGATAGATTTCAATCCCTGCCTTTGTTTAGTTCCTAATGCAACCATGTTGGGGGCCGTGTAGATATGGTTCCTAATCCTATGCATACTTAAAACAAAACTTTATGCATAACCAACGAGCCCTGACAGTTTGAGGCCTTGAGCCAAATGAGCAGGCTACATGTTACCTTCTGATTCATGGCCATTTAACGTTCTTACTGAGTTACTGAGAATGCTGTTCATTATAGAAGGTTAGATATGGTGAAACTGGTTAGAGAGTCATCCTTTTGCAACTTTTAAGTGACGTTTGCACCACATAAACTCTGTATTAACCAAATGGAAATTGTGCCACTCGAGTTCAAGACATTTCCTTGAAATTCTTTGTTTCTTAGGGAAGTAAGATCCATTAGCTGGAGATATGTAGTATTTATTAGCGAACACCAACAAGTTTTTTAGTTTATCATCAGATAACTAAAATATGAATTGCAGCTATTTTCGTAACAAGAATGATTAACCAAGCCAATTACAATCCAAATTATTTGGGCTACTGGTCCCCGATTAGTTGTTATGATGTTACAGATATCCATTAGTGAGTTGCTATTATTCTTGAAAGGCCTGACTGAAACTTGAAATTAGCCATGGATAGTGACATTGTGTGTCGAAGGCGAGTATTTGTTACTATTTACCAACAATAGACTAAAAAATTTAACACATAAATTTATTGAGTTTGCAGCTTAGTCCCATCCCAAGCCAACCCACACACCACGGTAGCATTATAAGGATATACAAGTTGTATATCGGATTGAGTGTATAAGTCTATGGTCAATTTCTTGCTATCTCCTACAAGGCTTATCAGCAATTAATGGTATCATAAACTTTTTTCTTAAATTTAACAAAATTTGAAATCATTGAACCTGATGGAATGTGACCTTTCGGATACTGAGATGTTTACGGGTAAAGCCAGAAGCTAGAGAAGAACACAAGCTCATTTGGGTAAAGAGTTTTTAAGTGTCATATCCTTGTTGGTCTTTTCATCCTTTGTCGTCAGGCTCTATACTAACGACTGCTATGGATCAACCATAGATGGAAAAAATTAATTTAAAAAGTCTTGTTGTCCACAAGAGAAAGAACATATGGATGCTGAGATGAAACTCATGGAGTGTAAAAGAGAATTTCCGAGGATTCATAATGCTGCACGAATGCTTGATGGAAAGACCCTATTATGTTAAATGAATTGGTACGGGCTTTCTTGAACATCACCTTCAAACACTTGTTTTTAGAACTTGCATACCAAATTTAATTCAACTTCTTATAACTTATACTTGTGCATTTAGAATTGTTCAAGGGTTCACGTCTTTATCAACCTAAACACTTTACATGTATTTGTAGATAAATTCTATGATTATATCGTTGTCTACAGAGTAAATTGGATCTGAATTGAAGGTTGATTTTTTTAATTGTTGGACTTGGCTCATACTCATAAATGGTAAGAAACCAAAACACATTGCAGATAGATTATCAATAGTATTGTTATCTAAATTTGTACAAGAGTAAGTATCCGCACGTTGTGGCGGTGAGATAGTGGGGGTGATAATGAAAGGACCCGACTCGATTACCC
>JANDBE010000015.1:5129957-5140114 GCA_024320915.1 Erigeron philadelphicus
TGACTATCTATTTTCGGATACACTTATGGTTACGTATTTCAGATATACTTATGATTTCATACATTGGATTATCTTTTCGATTATACTACAGATACTCTTTTATCACTTCGATTATAGACTGTACTGCATGATACTACTATATGTGTGTGCCTATCCCTGTGTGTACTACCAATCTCTGTGTGTGCTTTATGTGGTCGATAGTGCTTGGTGCCTATCCCTGTGTGTGCTACCACTGCCTGGTTAACCAAATGGCCTTAATACGTTATGAAATTCGAACTCGAGCTGTGTGTGCTTATTGTATCTAAAGTAAGTCTATAATCAAACGCTACTGTGTATACTCTTAAAAGCATGTATTGATGCGAAATGCTTACTATTAAACTTACGAACTCACCAACCTTTGTGTTGATGCTTTTAAGTATCCTTTCAGGTAATCGAGTAAATCGTGGCTAGGATGGTAGCATGGGACCTATAGCAGACTTCAGACTTAGGAATTGGAGTGTTGCATGCTTTTCTATGTGCTAGTTGGCATTAAGCCCAATCTTTTCCCATGCGCGGGAACTTATCTTATGCTTTTATTTGAATGTTATTGAACCTATGTGTTATGACTTATGATTTTCTTATTTGAAACTATGTTTTTGACTATTTATGGTTTATCTATGCACTAATTTAGTTATTCCTATGTAACATCCATGTGCGCGTGTGCTTATCTTGCATCCCGAGTTTTCTGCCTTAGTCGGAGTGTTACACCAAAGGTAAGACTGTGCAACAATGAGATCAATGAGCGGTTCGCTGGCACAATTACCATTATTAAACACCACGTCATTATGATGCTTCCAAATTGACCACCACCCGCAAAACATGACAGCTTCAACAATGAGCCTTTTATCCATCGTAATCTTCATGTTGTCAATCTCAATAATAATACGAGAAGGGGTATGCGAAATTAATGGTACAATCTGAAGCCATTAAGTTAATGAACCTATACAAGTATGTCGATCCAGCTAACAAAGGTCATTTCTAAATTCGTACATAAGATAAACCATATTTTCGCTCACTTTTAAGATTTTGTTATAATGCTACAGTTATACCTCGTGACCTGATTATGTGATTAGCAATGGCGGATCTCTTAGGGGGCCCGAGGGGCCGGGCCCCCTCCGTATTTTTGTTTAGTAGTATAGTTTTATCCATAATTTGACCGAAAAATACTTCCTTAGTGTTATTTTTGTGTCATCGTGACTTGACTTTCGATCCCTTCTACTAAATTGGTCAAGATCTGCCGTTGGACTGATTAGGACTTAAAAAGGTTGTGAACTAAATAAAGGGAAGGAAGAGCACTCCATCCATGAGGGATGGATGGAAAGGGATATCACATTCTTGTTCACGATGATATTGTGGTGTGGATCTCAATTTCGAGCGCATACCCGGTATTCCAAATATTCTAGCTCTGCACACCTTTGTAAAGAATCACTGGATGAACTTGATGATGATAAAGCTTGACGGGTGGACCTTTAAAAAAGATAATATGCCTTTTTACATTTAAAAAAATTGTAATATGTACTGTATATGTTTGTGAAAGTTGAGTTAATTCCATTATAGCAAATTAAATATATAAAGGGAAAAGTGAGTATGAAGTTGTTTGTCATCTAAGTTTAGATGATGAAACTCTCTCATACAAACATTATAATACTTGTTTGATTTTTAAATAAATACATGAGACCTCGTGATTTTTATGATTATAAAAACCAATTATGAGGGGGTTCCCCATGGGTTCCCCATCTAAGCTTAGATGGGGATCAACCCTATATTCACTTCCCCCATATATAAAAAAAAAAAAGATTTATAGCTATATCTATTTACACATTTAAAGCCCATTCTAAGATGCAAATTACAACTACTTCTCATTATAGCTGAGTGGTTATACATCAGTTTTACATATTGGAGGTCTCAAGTTCGAGACATAGAAAAGACGTATGAAAGATTTTCATAATAGTTAAAACAACGTAAACTATATCCCTTGCGAGTAAATGATTCACACCTAAAAAAATCATCAAATTACAAAATATAGCCCATTTTTAGTGTGTCAATTTACACATTTAAAGCCCATATATAAAAATCCAAAACATAATTTAAAGCCCACAATTCACTCGACCTCTAGAATCTTTGTTCTTTTTGCTGATGAGATAAACCCCTTAACGGGAAATATCTCTTACACAATCTTACCCAAAATAAATATATCATTTATATTCATTTCTACACATACCAACTTCATTTACAGGTATGTTTTCCATATTCTGATACATAATTGCGTATATATGTATGTATGTATATATATATGTAATATTAGCTTTCATAAATTTATAAAGAGAGTACATGTTTTTAAGGCTCATGAAACTTAATTATGTTGTAATATTAAGTTGTATAGTGTTGAATGATCTGTTTTAGGTGTATCGTTAGGCATATGTAGATAGCAGTTTGTCATGCACACAAGTTGTTTGATGAAATGCCTCAGAAAAAAAAACACTATGCTTTTTGCATAAGTTACTGACTTACTGTGCTTTAAAAGGTTCAGTTCTTGTATAGGCGTATATGTATAGTGTAATATATGCAGAGTAATATTTCGACATGGCCCTTCTTAGTTCTCGAAAAAGCAGGAAAGATTACGAACATAGGAGAACATTAATATTTTTTCATGTGTTAATTTTAAACTGGTATATAAGATAAGCCATTTAGTTAACGAACCCGCAGAGATTGGGTATCGTTGTTATGTAGTAATATTAGGAATCATTTTGAAAAATTTCAGTCTATAAAAATAATCTTTGAAGATAATTATTAAAATTCGATGTTTATTTAGAAGGTGTTAGACATTGTAGTTTCAAAATGAATTTTGTAATTTTAAAATTTAGTTTTGAATAAGCGTGTCGTTAACTAATTATTCAAAATCGGGTACGGTTCATTTAATTTTATCTGTTTGTGTTAGTGAGCTCCGAGGAAAAGTGGTGGGGAAAAAAAAGAAAGAAGAAAGAAAGAGTGGTGATATCTTATCCAAAACCAAAACTTTGGTAGCAATTCAAATCGACAATGCCTATTGCTACTAGCGGCTTTTCTTCTTCTTTCATTCTACGCTTGTCGCCTTGGCCTTCACCCGCTGTCACGTCACAAACACAAACACAAAGATTACTGATACACCACCCAATTTTATCATCATCACCATCTATGGCTCCGGATAACAACAACAAAAACAAGAAGAAGACAAGTAAGTACGGAAGCTCCAGGAAGTCAGTATTGAGAAAAACATTGAAACAGGAACAAGTGAACTTCAATGGCCCCATTTCTGATGACCCCGTTGTTGCCATTATTGGCGGTGGTATGTCTGGTCTTCTATGTGCTCTTCAGCTTCAAAAACGAGGAGTTCGATCCACTGTTTTTGATACTGTATGTATATACTCATCCCCGCTTTCTTTCTTTCTTTCCTTTCTTTCTTTCTTTCTTTCTTTCTTTCTTTTTTGGGTTGTGGTAATTCTAATTTTCTAGTACAGTCAGTTGTTCGTTAAATGCATATCTATATAACAACAGATGTGATACCTCTACACGGGGTAGAGAGACTGCCTCAAGAATAAATTGCCTCATATGCATATATATCATATAGAGATCAAAAGAAAAGGAGTAAGAGAGAAGGTAGAAAAACATTTTTTTTAAAAAAAACTTTTTTTTTGTTTTTCTTTTTTTCACTCTCTTTTTAATTAAGTCATTCCAAACTAAAAAAATTAAAATTTTGTTTTTCAAAGAGGGTAGCCTGTAACCGAAGCCTGGCAGTCTATGGCGGAGCCATGACGGATAAGGGCGGAGCCCGTTAGGTAGATCATTTCATCACCAATGACCCACCTATCACCCCTATGACCTCTAACTCCCGCTAACTACCCCTTATGACTACCCTTAAGCGCTCATTGATTCGGATTAGGAATTTTTTATTCTTTAAATTATTTTGTCGAATGAGTTAACAAAAAAAAAAAGAATGAAAAAAAATAAAAAAACAAACTAAAAAATTTTATAAACGAACTTTTTCTACTTACTCTTTTTATGAACCTTCTTTTAGGATCCCAGATCCCTACCCATATCATATAAATACATACTAATAGTTATACATACAGTACTTCGGGAGAGTAATAAAAACTCATATACTAAATGTAGAATGTGGAATTCCACACCTGTGATCCTTTACGTTGAAGTACTTTACATACAAATTATATCCTTATATTCCAATTCTTAAACAATTATCTTTCACAAATAGAAATTTATGAGGATTGCCTTTCATTATATTTGTTATTGCTAGTATGGAATACGAGTCTATCATCAACTGTAACATCATATTCATCATTATTACTTATTTTTTTGATCAGAAATAGAAATTTACGAGGATTTCCTTTCATTATATTTGTTATTGCTAGTATGGAATATGAGTCTATCATCAACTTTAAAATCATATTCATCATTATTACTTATTTTTTTGAATGGCAATTATTGTTGTTACTTTTTATTGGGTAATGGAATTACCTCGATGATTTTGTATATATGCAAAATGAGTACAAGTATCATGACTGACTGTTATGATAGTTAATATATGACATACCGTATATATATATTACAAGCTAGATAGCTAACCATAGAAAGAAAAACAATTACAACCTAATATTAACATATTAGCTGTAAAATTTCATGAGCACCCCATGGTGATCGTCGACCAGTTGGATCTTAGTCAATCAAGTAACATTGTTTACGTAGTACTTTGAGTCATGTTTGTGCTCGGCCCTTTCCAAGATTCCAACATCTGCCTGTGGTTGTCACCCTCTTTGAATTTGAGGTATATCAACCGCATCCGAACCGTATCAACGATTTTATCACGAATTTGGGCAGGACTTCTCTTTTTACTTGTGAATTATCTTGAGTTACGTTCCTGCCAAATGAAATAAGTAGCAGCCGCTACCGTTAGCCTTCCAATGACGCTTGCAATTGTGGTAGTCTTGGATATCAGGGTTATCCAGCTTACAACAGCATCCCATCTTGGAGAGATGTGAGTCATATGAGCGGGGGACTTGACAAGTGACCATACCTGTTCAGAAAATAAGCATTCAAAAAAGAGATGGTTATGTGAGTCAATCCCATTGTTGCAAAGCGGGCAACACATGAGATTGAGGTTGACAGCTCCCCCAACGTCCCACGGTTTCATTCTGTCTTGGGGCTTCAGTTTTCCATTCAGAACTAACCACGTGTGAAACGAATGTCTGGGGATACATTGCGGAAACCACACTAAATGAACCCAATCAATTTCAGCTTGTTTGTACCTAATCGTGTTCCATACTACCCATGCTGAAAAAAGTAGCTTCTTCCCATTTGGGTCACACCAAACTACATCATCACTTTTATCAGACAACAAAGGAGGTTGGATATTTATGACGGATCATACTATGCTTGTGGCCACAACCAAACTCCTTCATGCACGGGATCAGAAACCTTGGAATTTACATGGAATCCAGCTCTCGTGATATCCCTTGGTGTAATAATGTCTCTAAGTGGACCAGCATTACACCATCTATCACTCCACACAAATGTGTTTCGACCATTCCCAACCCGCTTGTATAAATATGGTTTAATGACATCATGAACCTGTAAAAGCTTTTGCCAACTCCAGCTCGTGCTTTCTCTAGGTAATACATCCCAGAAGTTGTTGCCCTTTAGTTTATAAGCATGTATCCACTTGACCCCAATGGAGTTGCGATTTCTGAGGATACTCCATAATTAGGACTGGTGAATAGTGTTCACCATATTTTGTGTAAAATGGTGTAATGTAATGGATAGTGTTTCACCATTTGGGTTTTGGTGCACATAGTGGAGGTTTGTTGAGGATAACCTTATCAAACTTCCTACTACCAGCCTTTTTTTTTTTTCTTTTTATTTTATTAATTTACTAAATATAGCATAAGCATTACAATACATTTTATAATACAACCCACAAGATGTGATGGTAGCTGTAGTTGAGCAACACAATCTAAAAATGACATTCTAATACCATCCCCACCTGACTTCCATGTCAACACACACACACACACACTTACACACACACATATATATATATATATATATATAGATGTCAAATCAGGCTTAGCCTGAGACCGGTCCTTGGCACGGTCAGAACCTGGCTGAAAAAGCCTGACCCGATGAGACACAGGGTCGGTCCTAACCAGCTTGACCAGGCCTTATTCAATCCAAATATCAGTTCAAAGATATATCCAAAGCCCGACCCGTGATCAGTCTAGCCTGGCCCTACCCGTTATTTGTCCAGCCCGCTCTAGATATAGCCTGTTTTAGTAACTTGCTGTAGGAATATTCTACTATGCATTTGTTTAATTAAGAAATTAAACCTTTACCCTTGTAAACTTAAATGGTTCCAGCTTAAATTCATCCTACCATATTAAATAAAATTGCATTTCATCATTAATTAGTCCATCCTATAGATCTAATGTCCACTTACAATTGATTTAATGCATCACTCCAAATTTACATTTTTTTTTTGAACATTACTCCAAATTTACATTTACAAAAATGTATAGCATCTAATGCTAACTGTATAATGAATATTAAATCACTAGTCTACAATTCTCATGAAGTTTAGTTAGTCTTTAACTTTAATAAAGTGTTCATAAAAATGACTTTATTTTAAATTTGTACCCTTCTATATTTTTCAACAAAAATTACTTTTAGTCTGCAGATCCAGTTTTGTATATATTTTGATGAATTTTTAAGTGTTCATAACAAAATTTGTATGCAAGAAGGTTTATGCCATAAATGCGACCGGACTTGGACTTGAACTGAGACCGTCCCGGCAGGCCAACAAGAGCCGGCAAAAATCATTATTGCCAGGGCTGGAAGAGGTCGGGCTTTTAAAAAGACCGGTCTTTTCTTGAAAGGTTGAACTGGGCAAAATAGGATCGGGCTAAAGACCAAGCTTTGCCCATCTATACGTATATACATACATCCACATTCATTACACACTACTAATATCGAACATCAGACACAAGACGAGAAACACTAGAAGTAGCAAAACGTATATCACTTCCATTGAGCATTGCCAAGCCATTTCCTAAGCAATACTCAGCCAACTTCCGTGTCTTCAGTCCTCCATGCCAACCACTCCGAGTCCCAATACCCATACCCCTGTTACTACTATCCATCTCCCAGTTGCGTAATGCCGTTATACGATCCAAATTTTGTAGATTTAACTTGCATCCTGATGGACCATTTCACCACTATTGCCAGTATAATGAGCCCTTGTAATCCATTCCTAAGCAATACTGCTAATCTGTTTTAAATTCCACTTGCAATTTGATGTAGGGCAATTTGTACGTAAAATGAAGAAATTTTCGTCTACTTTGAGAGGGTGAACGAGCTTTCAATTTCAATATTTAAGGGCCTATGTTACAAGTTTATAATTTCAATTTCAACAGACCCAGTGGCGTGGTTATGGGTATATCACAATATTAATAACAGAGTTTTTGAAATGTTGATTTGAAATGACCCAAGATAGAAATCGAATGAAAGTATGTTCCTGTTACATGCAGCTTCCCTTGAATACTGTATAGGAAAAGGGTTTCCCTTGAATACTGTCATTCTAGGATGATTATGATACGAATCTTAATATTAGGAGATAATATTTATTATATGGTATTTTATTTCGTAGATAAATTCTATTTTAGATATATATAATTATTTAGTTTAATAGCTTGTTGTCCAAGACATAGGTTTAGTATTTATAGAACATAGGGCTGTAATTCGAGGATGTGTGGAATATTATTCAGAAAGGTTTTTGTTCTTGTTTAGTTAATTTGGGAGTTCACTGGTTCTCAAATACCAGCCTTTGTTCTTATCATTTGATACATGCCATTGGTTCGTATCAGATTAGGCTTTTAGGTATACAAATGTTTAAGTGGAGTTCATAATTCTTTCATTCATGACCTGTAACTTCAGGGAATTCATGGCCTTGGGGGAAGAATGGGCACCAGAATGATTGAGCCGTCAATTATATTTGACCATGCAGCTCAATTCTTCACAGTAAGTAATCCTCTGTTTGCTGAGTTGGTTGATGAATGGTCCCAGAAAGGTTTCGTTCGACAGTCACTAGGTGTCATTGGAGAGCTTGAAGCTGGTGGTGATTTTTCCCCATTCCCTTCTTCGTCTCCTAGATATATAGCTAACAATGGAATGCGTTCACTGGCAGATTCACTACTTTGTGAGGTACGTTATTTACGGTTTGTTTTGTACTTCTGTTACAGTACAATTTATTAAATTTATCTCCACGACATTTCGGTAGTGTGACATAATAGCAATGTTTCATCTTTCTTAAATAAATATTATGTTTTTGATTGGGACCTTCTATTTAGGAATGAAGCCTTTTGGCTGCTTCACAGTTTACTTGTAACCAGGGAGTATCCAAGGATGTAAAGTGAAGTTTATCGTTAGTTTTTGGAATGCACTAAGTTATTTCACTATCAGCTTATTATTAGGGGACTGATTGCTGCTTATAGGAATGTTCTATTGTGTAGGAGAAGTCTTAAATCTTGATAGGACCAGTCAACATGTCTTTGTTTCTAAAAGACTACTCTTTTAGTGTCGGTCAAGATGGGTAGGATTAATTTGATGCACAGACACTTTATGCCCACGTTTTTAGTTTGTGGAGATAAATAATGTGTTAATATGCTTGCAAAACCTAGTTTATTAAAATGGCAATTTAATTTCAGAACAAAACCATGCAGGAGGTTATATGTTATGCATTGAGCAACTAACGACTTGTAGGACTCATTTCATGACTTCTAAGACTCATTTCACGTAAAACAAAATGAGTCCTACAAGTCCTGAGTTACTCAAATGCATAACGTATAACCTCCTGCATGGTTTCATTTATTTATTAAGCTAATTGTGTAAGTATACCTGTTTCACCTGATAGATATACTATAGACCATATTGACCCATCATCAGGTGAAAGAGTATTGTTGGCTGCCCCTCTACAATTAATACAACAGATGAATTTTTAATTGCCAATTTTACTTGTTTAGCTGGTTTCCATATGATCTTTTTGTCTTTGAATACGTGACATGCGTTATGGAATTATCGGATTTATCGAATTATCAGCAAAACTGTTATTGAAACCCTTGTGGGTCCATGATATGTACCAGACCAGAAAACAGTAACCAATTGATAGTACCAACAGAATAAGAAGCACTTACAAAGATAGACAAAGAAAGAGAGAAACTAAACCAACCGTAACTGGCTGTTAATTAATAATAATCTAACTCCAGTAACCCTAATCTTGTATAATGCTCCAGCAGCCCTTAAGTTCTAAGAACCACAATTATAATCTCCATCCCTAAACCTAATGGCTGGCAGCCTTATCTAAACATAAACATCACGTAACCTAACTTGGACCCAAGGTAATTACCAAATATAATTAAATAAGTACTGTAACTTGACACTTAACCACCCTATACTTTCTTTCTGCTCTAGGTACGTATCAGTCCATTGATTACAGTGAAACTTTTCTTACTTGAAAACCAAAGATGAAGTCAAAACTCTCGCTTGGTCACTGTTGGTTTCTACTCGTGTTTGTGTCTTACTAAATGCTGGCCATTACATTTCATTTTCGACAATTTTTAATGGACCAGATTTTGCTCGGGAGAGATAGAACGATAGGAGACTAGAAGTCAACGTGATCAATTTCTCTCTTTATTGTGAACATAGAACTTGCTTGACAGACCAAATTGGACAGCCATTTTTGCAACACAATCATTCACTTGGTTGAATTTGGCCTACTTCCTACTGGACAAATTATCTTGATGGTTGCACGTCTGTTTGTTGCAAGATGAATCCCGGTTTTAAACTTACAACCTTTTAGAAACGTTTTTGGTCGAAATAGCACAACTATGTATGTTTTTAATTGTTCTTTGGTAGATGTACTGATCGTTGTCGTTGGACCGATCAAAAATACAAACTAAATAGCATACTTAGCAAGGGTAAGTCGAGTATCGTTCCACAGGGAATTGACACAACTAGATATCTAATTCATTAAAATAGAATTACAAGTTCATAAGAGATTCTTCCAATAATAATTG
>JANDBE010000015.1:5305351-5317926 GCA_024320915.1 Erigeron philadelphicus
ATGGAGATGCGGGGTATCGATCCCCGTACCTCTCGCATGCTAAGCGAGCGCTCTACCATCTGAGCTACATCCCCTTTTATTCAACTCTTTGTTTACTCCTTTCAGAAATCATATATTTATAATGCAAAAATTCAGTACTTCAGCACAGCACAGCGCAGTTGATAAGTATTTCATTTCCAGGTTAATTTTGGCAGGACCACCACCACCTGCTGCAATGCTGCGGAGAATCATAACTCACTCTTCTCTATCAAAACGATGTCGTTTCCTCATCACTCAACCTTCTCCCGTTGACTCTTTCCGTCGATGTTCTTCTTCTTCAATTGCTTCCTCTCACCTTCCGGCTTCAACTTCCGACCAACAACCGCCGGAATCCGATGACTTCACTTCTCAACCGCCCACCACAATATCCGTCGACCGGTCCGGATTGAACAATCCCCTTGGTTCATCCTTCTATCTATCTTTTTATCTATATTTTCAGTATAATATATATGTATATAATCTGTTATAAATGTGTAATTTGTAAGTGTTTTGTTAATGCAGAGCATTCTCATGAACCGTCTTCAGATTCCGAACTTGTTAAGCATCTCAAAAGCATTATTAAGGTTTCAATACCAATACCAATACTTTTCTTTTTCTTTCGTCTCTGTTTATATAGTATCGAATTTGTTGTAAAATTCAATGAGTATCGTTTATTACTCGAATTAAGCATTCGTTGTACTAAATAATGTTGTTTTGTGTATTGTGTTGTTATATTAGGAAAAATGTGGGTTGGTTTTGATCTATGTACGTGTTACGCAATTGTTTCACGAAATGCTAATAGTAGAAATTATGTTTGGTTTTCTACTTAAAACACTTCTATTATGTATCAGACTTTTAAATATTGCTATTGTATGTGTGCGGTGGTACCTTTGCTTGTGCGGAATGTGGCAGCTTATAAACATGCTACATCAGCAAAAGTATCATCCGATACGTCCAATAGCAATATATATTGCTGTATACAATTCGGCCAAAGTTGATTACTTATTTAAAAGCTTAATCCTTCATGAACCACTCTTTTCAATGGTAGATTTAGGGATGTTTGGATGAGCTTTTTTCGAGAAGCTCTTTGGATGATGGTTTTTCGGAAGTGCTTATGTAGGCGAAATGTTATTTTTTTCCTTCTCTTTTTAGTAAGCATAAGCACTTGTTAATAAGAAGATTATAATGCCAGAATGTTGGTTCTCGCTGCTCTAAATTTAATTAATTTATCAACAACTTAGTGTAAAACCCCTTTTAGCTAGTTCGTCTTGAGAGAAACACAATGCACAAAATTTCATAAAATGTTCTTAGTAGTGTACAACAGTTGATTGATTTGTATTGATTTTTTATGCTGTTCACTTGTTCAACTTACTTAACACTTCTTACTCAACTCTCAACTATAAACATTGAATTTCTTTATGGCCATAAAAATTGATTGATGCCATTCTCTGGATATCACAATTTAAGGTTTTTTTTAACTGTTTGTTTGTTTGAATATCTTGGTGTTTTTGGTTTTGTTTTCATCTTCATGTACTTGGGTTGCTTCTTCAGTTTAGAGGAGGTCCAATATCAGTTGCTGAATACATGGAGGAAGTCCTGATAAATCCAAAGGCTGGGTTTTATATCAATCGGGATGTTTTCGGGGCAGAAGGTGACTTTATAACCTCCCCTGAAGTAAGCCAAATGTTTGGAGAGGTAATTTGAATGATTCCATAAACCATTCATGATAGTGGTTATTGTCATACAATTATTTGTGGTTTCTAAATTAAGGATCACCACTAAAGTATTCGGTTATGAATCATGAGTGCAATTTTTGCTTCAGATGGTTGGTGTTTGGGCAATGTGTTTGTGGGAGCAAATGGGGCAACCTAATAAGGTCAATCTAGTCGAGCTTGGCCCAGGAAGAGGAACTCTCATGGCTGATCTCCTACGAGTATACTGCTACTTTTATGCTTTCTTGTTATCTAATTTACCACTTCCACGCTTTAGCTAATTCTTTTAGGAGTTTTTCCTATATATCTTCATAGTTCTACATACATAATATGGGAATGTAATAATAGGGTGCTTCAAAATTTGAAAAGTTCACAACATCCCTGAATATACACATGATTGAAGTGAGTCCAACATTAAAGAAGATCCAAAAGACAACATTAAAATGCAATAACGAGGATGATGCTGATGAAAATACTGCCACCACCTTGACTGGAACGCCTATTTCATGGCACTCAACCCTAGATGAGGTTCCAACCGGTGGTAAGGATATTTTTGATACTGCTGACAGTGTTGTCTCTAATTTTAACCCTCCCAATATCTATGGATTTTAACTGTTTAACAAATCTCATGTACCATATAGTACTTCTTAGAAATTTAAAAGCATCAATGCAAGTTATCTCTGTAAAGTCATTCCTGTATCATATCCATCTTAATGATCAGCATATGCTGTCCTGCATCATATTATAAAAGTATTTGAGTTTTTCTACTACATAAAATTTTCCAGTTTCCGTTACATATATGGTTTTTTCTCCTTGTTATGCATTGTTGAATACAATTAAAATGGTTTTTCCCTTCTCTAAAGATGATAGTGGTGTCTGTATTGCATAATTGGAAATATTTTAGGCAATTTATCCATAATTTTAGTGCTTTAATGTGCTTTTACCATTAGAATTAAGATAGATAAGCTTAGTGAACTGTGAAATGTAGAGACTACCAATATATAGTATTTTCTGAAAGGCTTAAAGGGTCGTTTCCTTCTCTGACGTCATTGTTTTTCCTTAAATGCAGTGCCAACAATTATTATTGCCCATGAATTCTTTGATGCTTTACCAGTTCATCAATTCCAGGTTTTTCTCGTTGCTTATAGGCATTATGGCTCTTACATTTTATTCATTCTCTTACGTAACATTGGCAATGATTTTTAAAATAGATAATCTGTTTCTGTTCAAGCACTTATTTCCGTTACAATTTTAGATGTATAATGTCTTGCATATAAAGGTTTAGATTCTTATTAGCATTTAATTGCAAACTACTGCCATTAAAAAGTTAAAAACTGAATTCTGTACTAAAGCGTCCTTTGTTCAGTTTTTGTGTCTTATTGTATCCGGGGGCACGAATGGTTTAGACCGAGTTATTTTAGATACTCGCTCCATTATGAAGATAATGAATACTTAAGTTGACCCATGTAAAAGTTTTTAACTAACAATCAAACCTCAATACGCCCCTTTATATGAAAAAACCAAGAAATTTATTGACCAGCACCAACCTTGCCAATACCTTGAAATGATTGCTAATGAGTAAATCTAGACTTAGATCTGATCCTTGCAAAAAAAGCAAGTGTTGCATTTTTTTTGGGACGGAAAGAAGGGGAAAAAGTTCTGCATGGCTGGCCTTCATTATCATGCAATACTACCTTTTATATGCTTACCCTTAAATTAATTGTTTCTTTCAGAAAGCTTCACGTGGCTGGTGTGAAAAGATGATTGATGTTGCCGAAGACTCGAAGTACGTTTTAGAGATGCACTGTTATCATCTATTCCATTGGGGTAACTTGCTGATATAATTTATCATTTCTTTCATTTGTCAACTCTTCAGGTTCCGTGTTGTGCTCTCACCTCAGCCTACACCAGCAACTCTCTATCTTTTAAAGCGTTGCAAGTGGGCTCAGAATGAAGAGTTGAGTAAATTAGAACATATAGAAATTAGCCCCAAGACAATGGATCTGACACGAACTATTGCCAAGAGAATAGGTACTGATGGCGGTGGGGCACTTATTATTGATTATGGTTTGGACGGGATAGTCTCTGACAGTCTTCAGGTCTGCCACTATTCTAACAACCAAAATGATATATGAGAGAATATTCTTTGTTTTCTCTGTAATTGTTATGGATGGCAAAATGGATGGGTCATGTGATGGGTTAAAAGTGGTTGGATTGACCTACTACACCTTCTTCATCTATTCTTCTCAATTGGATAGAATTTTTTTATACTTAACTGATTATAACAAGTATGATTAACATAATAACTCTTTTTCGAAAATAATTGGTGGTTGTAAACATTTGGGTATGCTTTTGAGCAGACATAACCCAAGTTGCCCAATTTCCTATAAATGGCTTAAAGTTACCTATTCTAGTTGATAATGATTGCACTTTTATTTGGTAATTTGGTGCTGCATGGCGTTTAAAACGTTTGGTTTTCAATCATAATGTTTGAGCCATTTATTTTCTCCTTCCTGATCCGGTTTAACAAAATGTATTTTCTGTTTTTCCCCCCTACATCACTTCATTCAGGTCTTAAGCATTCACGTCTTGTTCAGTCTTAGAAGATATGCTTTTATTTTGTAATCTTACGATTTCTATTGTGTAGGCAATACGAAAACATAAATTTGTTAATATGTTGGATGATCCTGGTTCCGCTGATCTAAGTGCTTATGTTGACTTTCCTGCAATTAGGCACTCTGCTGAGGAAGTCTCAGGTCTGTATTATTTACTCGTGGCATGCATAATCACTATACCTATCTTCTGTATCCCCCTTGAAAATTATTTTAATGGACAAATATCTTTAATACATTCTGTAATATAACCAATACTAGAATCTCTTATGTCAAAATCATTCTTATAAACCTTTTAACATTTACCAGCTGTCAAAGTGGTAATTGTACACCATTTTCTGAAAGAGTGGAGACTTCATGTGTTTCTTGAGACATCACAAAACATATAATAGTAGTATTATGTCCTCCATTATTACTTGAGTGGAAACTGATGATTTTGCATCAACCTGCAGATGATGTGTCCGTGTACGGCCCCATCACTCAGTCTCAGTTTCTTGGTAATCTTGGAATAAATTTTCGTGTGGAAGCTTTACTACAAAACTGCACAGAGGAGCAAGCCGAATCTCTGAGAACAGGGTACTGGCGGTTGGTAGGGGAGGGTGAAGCCCCATTTTGGGAAGGTCCGGATGAGCAGACACCTATAGGAATGGGTAGTCGCTATCTGGCAATGGCTATTGTTAACAAGAAGCTAGGTACTCCCGTCCCTTTCCAATAGGATCATGCTATAAAAAAGGCCATTGGTAGTTACAGGCTGCTTAAAGCTGATCTTCTAAGATCATTATGGCAGATCATATAGTATTGGACTTTTCATATATTGACTTAAGGCGGTAGTGTACTGTTTAAATGTCTGTTATAGAGTGCTGCGACATGTACCAAAATAGCTGACTTATAAGAGGCCCGAGTTGATAGATATCATCTACCTTTTTATTTTTTCTTACTCTGTGTTCATGTGAACGGGTCTCCTTTGTGTTCATGTACGAGCTAGTTTCAACTTTCAAGTACTTAATATACATGTTGAGTATAGATATTGCTTAATTAGTTGATTATCAAGTGTCCATGACTATTCATTTTGATCAAAGTGTCACATCCCAAGGTTTGAAGTGTTTAATTTGATAAGCATTGCAAAATAAAGCCTCCATTAATGAAGTTAGTACTTAGTCCAGTCGTATAACAAATTGGGTTGATTTGCATTGGATTAATCGAATGTGGTAATTCAAAAAGGTATACCAGTGTAATTTATTTTTACATTTTATTTTGAATGTTTTTTTCTCTCAACTGCAAATAAACAAAAAATACCACTATATGTAACAAGTTCCAAGTTTTAGTTCAAAAAGTAACGTGGACAATCCAAGTCGACTATTTATATAAAGTCGCATTAGCATAACTTCTAAGGTAAAGAAATATTGTACATATTCAGATCTGATGTGGCCACGTGGGATAACACAATATGGACTCAGGTTAGATTCTTGGCCAAATGTTGGGTTAAAGTAGTTAGGAGGCACAAGTCTTTTGCGGATGGGATTGGTGGGTTCAAAAATGGTATTGCTGATCAAGAAAAAAAAAAATTTCTTTACACAATATCTAGGTGGACTACGTTGAATAGAATTGAATTAGATCAAAAGTTGAATGCATTTCAATAATTTCTAATCTATTAGAATTACGTAAACGTCAAAACTTAAAACTCACATCAATCTATAAATAATAGCCCAGTTGTTAAGCATGCACTAATAATGACTAATAATGAGTTAATGACGTGACAAAAGGGCAAAGATTCCAAACCTCCATCTGTTGATCTCCGTGTTATTTTATGCGTCAACTGAAAGTTAAAATTAGTTATTAAAAAATTCACAGCAAACAAAAGACCTTTTACACCCGCAGTATCCATATGCCAATAATTTAGTCTATAATGTTCACAAACATGAAAAACTTTGTTATCTGTCTTGTCTCACTTGTCTGAGTAAATATATGCCCGGTTTCCATCTAATCGCGACGTTCCTAGGTTCCCTCAGGTTCAAACTTGGAAAGTAGATGGGTCCGAGCGATTTAAAAAAAAAAAAAGAAGAACAAAGCAGATTTTTAATACATTTATTATGATATATAAACGGGTCATACGGCTAGCTAATCCATATCATCTACGTGTAATATGTTACTTCTGGATGTTCCGATACAACTTTTGCACTCTATATTGCTTTTAATACATTATAGCAAAAATAGATTTAGATTGTTGAATTTTGAGAGAATCTACCAATGCTGCTGTTATACCCAATATAATAACACAGGTAAGTTGTCTGGAAGAGTCTAGCCGGCAGCCGCTATTTATTTAAAAGCGGATCCAGGAAAAACACCACAGTTTAGAGAATAGAAGGCGATACTTGTGAATCAGTTAGCATGTCACAGCTTAAGATTCATTCAGATTGTTATACGATGACTGTTACTTTGGTCAAGTTAGGCCACTCTATAATGAGTAAAATCCAGTAACATATATAAAGAATGTATGCTTTAGAAACTTGCATGTACCCGCGTAATATAATGACACCGAACACTTTGTGTGATCAATGATTCAAGTATCTGACAGTCAAGTCTAAAGTAGAGCAAGCAGAATAAGAAAAAGTTTTGAACTTGTGATATATTTTACATCATGTTTCTTGTGCAGGTTAAATGGAGCGTTTTTTTTTTCAAGGACCATTCAATACAGAGATCCTTTCTTGATCTCCACCACCACCCAAACCCCTTTAAAAAAGCTATAAAAATTGTTGAATAGGGTTCTAAAAAGAATTGGCTCACAGTCACAGGTTACTACAACAAAAACCCACATTTAACAAAAAATTCATTTCCATTCCATTACCTTGCTTTCTTCAGCAGCATAATGTTTCGATCGAGTCTAACGCCTGCCACAAGTTGCAAAAGTAGATAAGCCACTTGGTGATGGTCGTTTTCCCACACACGAACTAATTACAGCCGATCAATATTCACCACCTGTCATCTGCATTGTCTTGGTCTGAAACTCTCCTCTGACAAAAGAGACTTTACAAGATTTCCTAGCCTTGTTGCCCCAGAAGTGGGTTTAAGTTGTGTTAAATTTCCAACTACTGAACAAGGATCTGAACCGTTTTCACGACTACCAATGCACCATCCACCAGGAACAATCATATCTGGGCCTCTGAACAGTAATTCTGAGTCGATCTTGTCTAGCACGGGTTCATCTTGGTGGAACTTTCTTGCAAACGGTGCGTTGCTGTCAACCATTCTTTGTATGTCAGCTAGGGTAAGGTAGTGAGGATGCTGCTTTGGAGGGTTGTCCCATGCTATGAAGTGCAGATCACTGTTGACGGTAGTATTGCGGAATTCTTTTGCATTACATAATACAGTATGAAAATAGCCTTCAGGAGAGGAGATAAAATTTGCATAGTACATAAGGACCGTTCGAGGTAAATTGTCCCAGCCCCATATACAGAAGTCGATAAATGGGCGAGATAGAACCATCCACGCAGATCCTGCATGTATAAAGTAAAAATAATAGACATCATTACAACCACGTATAAACAAAGAGCTGTTGGCTTAACTAACCATCATTCCTATGAAAATGCAACAACCATAGACACACCATACTACCATAGTATGCAAAATTTGGTAACTTCGGACAAATGTTATAAATGTGTTACTGTAATTAACCTTCTTTGTCATAACTCCAAATTCAATAATTTTTACGTATTGCGTTTATCAGCCTACCTATAGGATCTATTGACTGGATCAAGATTGACAGATCCAAAATTCCAAATCGGTTCAGGTGGTTTGTACGTCATCAACAGATTCATGAATAACTAATATAAATGAAAAGCGAAGGAAAAAACTAGAACATGTATGTTTCCAGTCTCCATGTTGAAGAAAATATCTTAAGACATTTCTCAGGGGATAAATTAGCTTCTACATAAAGTTAAAGTTCATCCAGATTTAAGTTGGGAAGTAGAGGATTTATTTCCATTATCTAAATGTATATAACTCAAAATCCTGTGTGTTTTACACAAGAATACCAAAGTCGATATTTCCGAAAGATGTACAAGCTGTCAAGCTCAACCTTATAATCTATTATGACTCATGAAATCAAAGTTCTAAATATATGGTTTAGTGGTATGCTTACGTCATAGATTTAAAATTTATGTTACTATAACGACTAGTTCCATTTATTTGAAGCCAAATAAATTAAATGGATAAGACAAGGAAATGTTATCCAAGCAGTTAAACTACACACATATTCTCTTTCAAAATTTCTGCCGCCAATCATATAACGGTCCAAATCAGGCTTCAAAACAACAAAACGCATGTTCAGAAGTTAGGCTCAAACTTCACAAGCACAACCTATATAGGAGCTAGGAATGGAAATTTGAAAAAGGGTTGCTGAAAAATCAAGCACGAGCAATGGCAACCTATATTAAGTAATAAAATATCTCAAACTTCAAACAAACATTCCGTAGATGCACATTTTGAACCCATTTGTTCTTGCTTCAATTTTCACCTAATTTCACATCCTAATTAAACACTATCCGCTCCCATGATATATATGTGTACATCACAATCATGCATATACCCCAATTGACAAAACAACTAAGCAACAAACCAATGTGCAAAAGCAATTACAATTAATAGCAAACAAAAATAAAATACTAAATTCGATGGCTAGAGAAAATGACCTGTAAATAATTTAAAAGCCGTCGGTACACTTCGTCTCTGCGTGATCCAAAACACATCCGTTTTTTCCGTCATATACAATCCCGGATCAACAATCACAGGCTTGGCTCTTTGAAATCTAAACACAAACACATTCATTCAGATCGAAATATTGTTAAAACGACACGCATTGCTTACAAAACACAACTAAATCATTAAATAGATCCCTTACTCTTTCCATCCAATATTACTTGTATGATCAATAAAATTAAGATCCCTCGGTAACGGATTAAACGTATGAAACAGATCTGAAAACACAAATTTAAACAAATGAATAACAAAACACACAAAAATGTACTAATGTAATTCACAAATCTACCAACAAAAATGTACCATCTTGCGTAACAAGCGGATAATCCGAAGCACTAAGATTAATAAACCAATCCCAATCCAATCCGTTCTTTAACAAAATCGCAGCCGCGTGCAACGTATTCGCAACCATAGTGGGCCCACGATACGTTACTAAATTAGCCTTAGTGATCATCACCACATTACCAAATTTCACAAAAACCGGGTGAGTGGTAACAAATTCATTTAACAACATTCGCTCTTCGGGCGACGATTCGGCATCTAAATGAACAACATAACGATTATTAGGATGATATAAAGCAAGTAAAGTTCGTTTTAACATTACCCCATCATGATTTGACCCGGATATCAAGTAAGCGAACCGAACGGGTCGGGTAATTGGATCCGGGCGGGTTGGGTGAAGCTTATCTTCGACAAAAACGGATGACCCGGAACCTGGGTAGTATCCAGAAAGTGGGTTTGAAGTTATGGTTATGAAAAAAATGAGAAATAAAGAAAGGGTTGACCCGACTGCTAATGGGTAGATCCATTTTCGTTTTATGGTATGTGGGTGTTTCATATGCATGTAAAAGCTTCTTAATTTCTTCATGAATGATTATCAAAATGATGAAAATTTAAGGATCTTGAAAATTTGGGGAAAAATATGACAGCTTTTTTGACAGGATTTGTTGTTGATGATGTTTGGAGAACAATGAAGGATGTGTGTCGTGTGTGTGTGTTTTGGGGAATCAACGGCGGCGTGAGAGTACAGATTTCGAAGATGTTTTTATTTTTTTAATTTTTTTTTCTGAAGTAGTTGGAAGGAGATGAGAAAAATGGAAATGAAATGAAAATGGAGTATTTTTTGTATGTATGTGTGTGTGTAAATAAGTTCAACTTGTTTGAAATAATGACGACTGATATGTTGTGTATTTGTATCTTATCTTATAAAATAATAATAAAAAAATTTGTTTGATTAGTTAATTAATGTGGACAAGAATGAAATAATTAAATTAGTGTGGGGTATTGTTAGTATATACATTGTGATGTTCAAAAAAAAGTATATATATTGTGATTAAATTGATGGTAATGTTTTTATTCTCTTTGATTGTAATAATTTATAAATAGATTGATTTGATTATAGTTGATGTATAAGTGTAACTTTCGCTGTTAAATACATGGAAATACATAAACTAAGTTTTATTATAAGCTTTCATAAAATGTAAGTTAGAAAGAAAAAAAAAAGATGTCAATTATATTATTGTTATCAACTATATATATTGATAGTTCATATTAAATTTTCAATGAGTTATCAATGACGTGTCTATTAACATTTACGTGAAATTTTTATAAGATCTTATATTCACCTTGTTATATTGTTAACTCAATTTTTATTTCGACCATTATCTTAAATGCGAAGAGATAGTTTTTTATTATTGTACAAATTTTACTATATAAATTGACTTTTGGTAAATCTTGTTTGATTCCTCCTTCCTCTCACGACCATCTTAAATTTTACAAAATTAGTTATTAGATTAATATAATTATTATACGACAGGACCAATTGAATAAATCTTTTGGTAATTAATTTTTGTGCGACAATTAACTATATGTAGATAGATTTACTCAAATTGTATTCATGTAAATTTTGTAGGCAGATAGTTTCTCAGCTTAGATTACAAAATAATTAATGTACACCAAAGAAATTTTTCTAAAATGGACTAAGATCTTATAAAGTTATTTATAGCTTTACTAATAAAGTTGGTAATTCCAATCATTGGATTAAAATCAAATGTGAAGATTCAAACAAGAATACAAGATGTTACAACATAAACAGACCCTTTAAAGTTACTTTCAATTTTACTAGTAAAGTTTTAAGCATTTTGATCTTTATATTGAAATCAAATTGAAATCAAAAGTAGTTCAAATAATTAATGCACTTATGTCATGGATCAAATGTTATACTTCTCCTCAATAACATACATTGCATGAAACTTTACCAAATAAGCTAATACTATATTTAGATTTTATTTATAAATGAGTACCCCATTTAGACTATACCTAGTGTGGATTGTCAAGATTCTAAACTATTAGGTGATGTTTGGTACATGGGAATGGAATGGTGAGAAAAGGAATTCTTTCCTCATCTCTTGTTTGTTTGAAGTATAGAATGGATATGAAGAATCAAAAAGTTATTCTCTTTCCACCTTTTTGTTTCCACTCAAAAGCGTAAAGAATGAAGAGAAAGGAAACGTAAAGAGGGTCGCGTCTTTTTTTCATTCAGGCATAGAAATAGATTGTGGCAATAAAGCAAGGGGTATAAATACAAACTATCATGTGCACGGCACATGTTCTTTAGATCTGGAAATTATTTATCCTTTTCTTTCTAATGATTTTGAAGATTGCTTCTTCTCCTGCTCCTGCTTGTTTAATTTATTTCCCCTTTCTTCTGGTTTTTTCTAGCCATTTATACATGGTTTTAGGCCTAATTAACATAACAACAATTTCTTTTGTTGTTTGATTTAATCCATATTTTCATTTTTAATTGATTCCAACGAGATGTTTAGATCGTCAAAAGTCAATTTCGTCTTTTTATATAAATTATTAGTAACGCACATATGTTGTCAACAATTACGATTATTATAATATGTACTTTTTGGTCTAATAATTGTATATCACAGTAATTGGATTTGTTTGTTCTTGTTCTGCTTGAAAAACTTTAAAATATATATGGAAAAAAAATCTTGTTCATCTGCATCACTTTGTTAGTTCTGTTCTTATGGAGTCAATATGCTAACTTGTGAAATATGATTCAAAAAGAAAATCATTCCACTTTTCTATGTGAACTACCAGTGTGGATTTTTGTTCCATTGATATTCAGTTTCAAAACCGTGAAGATGATGATATAAAAAAAAAACATTTCCATTTCCATAAAATAACATAACCAAACAAGATAAAGTGATTACTCTTCATTTCCTATATTAATTCTCTAACTATACCAAACATATGAATTATTCTATTTCCTATTCCATTCTCTTTCCATTCTTTACTTTAATTCCATTATCTACCATTCACATGTACCAAATACCCCCTTATAGATTGTCTTCATTCCTTTCCGGCCTCAATCATTAATCTTCAATTTAGGAAAAAATAAATAAATAAATAAATAAAATGGAGAGAAAATTTCATTACCTATCTTTTCTTCCATTTGAGAATTTTT
>JANDBE010000015.1:5336993-5361823 GCA_024320915.1 Erigeron philadelphicus
GAAACTAAATAAAACAAAATTTTCATGTCAAAAGTGACAAGAAATAAGTTTTGGGACAAAAGGTAAAAGGTCAAAAGTTTCGTGTAGAAAACCGAAAGTTATGTGATAAAAAGTAAAATAATAAAACTTTTATAGCAATAGTTAAAAGAATAAAAGTATAAAAAAATAATTAAACAAACATTTCGTGCGAAAAGTAAAAGAAACGAAAGTGATAAATGTGGTAAAAGTAAAAGAGCGGAAACTTTAGTAAATTTATGTGACAAAGGTATAGAGAATAAGACTTTTGTGGAAAAAATTAGAAAGATGGAAGCTTAAAAAGTAAATAAACAAAATTTTCGTGTGATGTAATAAAATGTAAAAAGGCGAAAACTTTAGTAAATTTATGTGATAAAGGTAAAGAGAATAAGATTTTTGTGGCAAAAGTTAGAAAGATGAAAGCTTAAAAAGTATATAAAACAAAACTTTTATGTCAAAAGTAAAAGAATTAAAGTTATGTAACAAAAAATAAAACAACAAATTTTAAAAAAAAAAAAAAATAAACAAGTAGGCTGGTAAGCTGTGCACTTGCTTGCTTTAATATATCTAATCGGCCCCTAAAATGTATATATATATGCTAATATGCTTAGAAGACTAAAAATATGGATGGAATAATAGATAATTCTTGGTTGAACCCAATAACAATTATGTAATAGTAACAATGGATCTTCTTAATTGATAAACCTAATAAATCTTATAGTCTTATTATAAATGGAATGGAATATACATGTTAAGGTTTTATAGTATTGAAAGTCTTATAAGGCTAAATTTTTAGGAAGCCAATAACTTTTATTTTTAGAAATTTAAAAATAATAAACTATAGAGTTCAACCATATAGCACAACCGGTACGATGGATTTTTTTAAAAAAGAAATTAATATGTCTAATTAAATATTAGCCCAAATATTTCTTAAAATAATAAAAAATAAACATTTGAATTCTATTAATTTTCTTTTCCAATCATACCTATGATTTCTTTACATACGAGTAGACACATTTTTAGGCTACTGGTTTTGTAAGGATTATTATTTCCCTTTTTAAAATTTTATACCATTGAGATGCTCTTGGAGTCTTAGGACTTACTAGTCTGTTAGTTTCCAATCTTACTTTATTGATATCCACATAGTTGTTAAATTCTTACGAGTCACAAGTCGATTATTACGAGTCAAGTTGATTTACACCAAAAACGAGCCGACTCGTAAAGTGATTAGCTTTTTTTTTTTTTTTTTGAACAACAGAATTATATTAATATTAAAAGACAACTGGCAAGTTCCTAGCAACCAACAAGTACAATTACATATCTAGATAATAATACGAAACAATACTACACTATCTCGCGGATACACAACAACATTCAATAGACAACAGGTGCTGGTCCAATAACTGCAAAAATGGGATAATGTGTTCATTTAATGGATTAAATTAATCTGTTTATAAACTATTATATATAATGCATCTGATCTAATTGTTTATCTTACTCGATTTTATAAGCTAGTTATTATCTTTCTACCGAGTCTATCGTGTCTTAAAAAGTAAGATCAGGAGCATTTAGCTAGACCAAATGACCTTTGTTAATGAGTAACACCTATAACCATTAGATATTTGATACTCTTGTTAGACTTATTTAGGATTTGTGTTGATCAGTGGATTTGTATTGACGTGAATATCACGTGAATAACGTGATATATGGCGTGGATTTGTATTGTCCTATGTCAACTTTTTTTCCGTGAATTATAACTTCAAGCTTATTTTTATCAAATATTGTCCATCAAAAAAATTACAAACGTATAGTGCCAATAATTGGCTTATTGACAAGTTTAAGTCTTATAGGAGCATGGTCATGTGTACTTGCCGATTTTTTGACAAAACTTGCTAATTCCTTGCCAAAAATCATGGTGTAGTGTTACAACTAGCCAATTCTTGTCAAAAGAAAAAGACAAAAAAGGGTCATAAAAGAAGATCCCAACGTTTATTAGTACCGGCCAAAACTAGCCGATGTAACTTATAAAAACTTACCAATATAATTTATCAAAATTTGTCAATGCATGTGCTTTAGGCTTACCAAATAGTTAGACCGATAAAATTTATCGACTATGTCCTCATCCGTAAGAGTGTAGTCAAGTCATCATAACAATAAGATTTGACCAAAACAAAAATCACATGAGCTAGAGAGACCCACACTAGAGAAAGTGATAGTAACAATTCTCTTTTCCATTTCACCATTTTGCATTTGTCTAATATACACCATGGGCCCCTACATGTATGTATCTATATATATTGTATGCATATTCCAGAATCCAATAATCCGAATCTCATCTCACTCCTAGTACTATCACGTCACCACACGCTTTCAGTTGCTCCTCTTTTTGTCCTTTTCCGTCTATACAATCCTCCTCGTGACCTCCTCCCCCTCTCTGACTCACACTCACTCACTACACGTACGACGTCGTTTCCTGCCTTCCTTTCTTTCTACCACTTATCACATTATTTTTCCGGTAAATATACAAAATCAAATATATTTTTATCTAAATTTATATAACAAGTATTTGGATTGTAGACATTTTTGTGTGTATGTACATCTTACGTCAGTAAAATTGTATATGTATTTATATTATTATATTGTATATGTATCTATATATATAGAGAGAAGGTTCAGAGACAGACTGGTGCATTGTGAAAAGAGAGATTGATTGATTGATAGATATAGAAATGATGACGGGGAGCGATGATGAAGAATTTGATTATAACCGCAAGATCAGAATCGGCGTTTGCGTTATGGAAAAGAAGGTGAAATGCGGCCCGGAGGTTCTGTCCTTTTTTTTTTTTTTTAATTATTATTATTATTTATCGTTATTTTATACAAAATTTATACATATAATGGCTATAGTGTAAATGTTCACTTAAGTATGAGTAATATTGCATTTATTTAATTTTCTGTTTCTGTATATCATGTGTATGTATGATGGTGGTGACATTAGGTGTTTTCGGCTCCTATGGGACAAATTCTGGAGCGGTTGCAAGCTTTCGGTGAATTCGAGGTGATTTATTTTGAATATGTTGTTAGTAGAATTTGTGTGTATGAGTAAAATGTGACATTATTTATTACTTGTACAAATAAATTATTTATGTATGCTGAAGTTTTTACTCGTAACTTTTGGTTTTCTTATGCTCATGTAGGTCGTCCATTTTGGGGACAGAGTTATATTAGAGGAACCCGTAGACAGGTAATCTTTTTAGTTGTTTTTTTAGATAGGGATGCTTTACGAACTCAAACGTGTTGGCGTGTGCCTTGTTTATCTAACTTATGTAGTATTTGCATGTGATGAATATTTTATGACTATCAAGAGTAGGCTTGCAATATACATGCTAAAGAAAATTGTGCATTTTTCTTTCTTCAACTCTTGATCTTAAGTCTTAACGTATCAAGTCAGTCAGTTTTTCATTTTTGTCTGCTGTATGGGACATTATAAATGCCACACTATGTATTATTGAAAGTACATTTTTGGGTCATTCTGTAAAATTACATGAAAGTAGAAAAAGGATCTTAGTGTACATGTTTGTTAAACAAAGAAGTGCGAGATTCTGTTACAACATTTCCTTTGTGTCCATTGCGGTTCAAATCCTTAACCTTCAACATCAAGATTACAGCTGATCATCATCTGCTTCAAGACTTGATCCATAAACTTATTTTACTAGAGCCCTGATACGACCAATTATATACCTACCACAATGGATTCTTGTCTTTTGCGTTTTTATATGCTGCTTTAACAGTTCACCTTGAAAGCAAATGACCAGGTATAATCTGGATAAGAAATCAATTAACATCATTAGCAATCTTTAACTTTGTTAATGTGTACTTGACATTGCTTCAGCATCAACAATATATGACAAGGTATACAAAATGGGAATATATAAGTGTAGAAATGTTGTAGGCTATGTAAATTATATTGTATTGGACTTCTAGGACTAACTTTGTCATTTCAGGTGGCCAATATGTGATTGTTTGATTGCTTTCCATTCATCTGGGTATCCACTTGAAAAGGCAGAAGCATATGCTCAATTAAGAAAGTATGTCTCATTCTCTTTTATTTGTTCTATGAGCCTAAAATGATAGCATTTCTGACAACTGGCAGCAATCCAGTAAACACCTTATTTATTATGGTGACATTACGATACTTGTTTCAGGCCTTTCCTTGTTAATGAACTGGAACAACAGCACCTTCTTCATGACAGGAGGACAGTATATGAGGTATGATAGTGAAATCCATCAACTTATAGGAGTTTATCTGATATATGCATAATTATATGATTAGTTTCGTGTTTTCTTCTGGATATGGCTCCTTCTCTGCCAATGAATTGGACAATAAGGGACTATGTAGGTGGGAGTTGATTTCTATATTATCATATGTTTCATAGTCTGTAGCTAGTAGAAGCTCTAAATAGATGTTAATGATGTCTTCGCCTAAGTACAGGCTTGATGAAATAGATAAGATAAAGAAGCATCACATGTTCCTTCTAGTCACCAAAAACTGTAAAGTTACTTAGCTCGCCCCCACGTGCGTTATATGTTGGTATCTACAAAGTTTACCTATGTTCTACGTTTAGTATGTTAGCAGAATAGGCTAAATCAGGTTTTGCAAAGGGTAATAGTTTGCTCCCAAGTATACCAAAACTCACTTCCTCTGAGCTTAATTGCGTCATAGTCAATGGGCATATATGAGTTCGACAAGATCCTTAAACTTTTTTTTTTTTTTTAATTTTGCTTTTCATATTTCACTATTTTCCTAATAAGTTTGCAGGTATCATGCACCTTTTACCCATTTTAATTATTTGGTCTGTAGTGGGTTTTTTTTATATGCATACCCCACTACAGTGAAATTGTACTAATTTTGTGATGTTTCTACGTTTAGTACGAGATTAAGTATTGTTCTCTGATTTCTTTCTTACTATGTTGTGCTGCTTCTAATGGAGATTTTTCTGTCATTATGTCCAATCTGTCCTGTATGTTGGAATTTCAAGTGTCTTGAATCATATGGAATTCCAGTTCCCCGGTATGCACTTGTAAACAGAGAAAAGCCATATCAAGAGTTGGATTATTTTGTCGAAGAAGAAGATTTTGTTGAGGTTCATGGGCAGCAATTTTGGAAGCCTTTCGTGGAGAAGCCCGTTCATGGTAACCTTTTACTGTCAGTATGCTTCCTGCTTCTACTCTTCTCCAGTTCTTCATTTGTGTTTCAGTTTCTAATATTCAATTCTGTAGTTAGTATTTTCCCCTTTCATAATGTAGAACCATCCTCTTGTGAGTTATATATGCAGAACGTATTTTATATTTGGGGGCAGGGTGATGAAGTTACTACGTCGTAACCCAGGCCCATATATGTATATGCTTATTTTTGTCTTGTATGTTTCATACTTTGGATTTATTATTTTATACTATGTGATTTTCCTGATGTAATATGGTTTGTTATGATTTTCTTTTTAAAGGTGACGACCATAGCATAATGATCTATTACCCCAGTTCAGCAGGAGGTGGAATGAAGGAATTGTTCCGAAAGGTGAGCTTTTCACCTTGATACTTTGCTTAAATGAAAGAACTTGAAATAGTAGGTTCAAAATCACAGTGCATGTTTGGTTTATAATGCTCTCACCTTTTGCTGTAATATCGTAGCTGTCATGAGCATGGTTCTTTTGCTAAGGATGCAAAATTTTCTATTACAGCATCTTAAGCCATTGATAACTGTATAAACACTGCTTGTATCCCGTGTGTTTTGGAAGTCCATGCTATAAAAGAATTTCAATGTACTTATTATCAAAGAAATGACACTGATAAAATGTGCTGGTCTTTTATTTAATCTGGATATATGAAGATGCATATGTGTATGTTTTCTTTTTGTAGTTTATCCAAGTTTTACTTGTAAATGGTAACTAGTGTATTAAAACCGTGTAAGGTCTTATCTTGCAGGTTGGCAACAGATCAAGTGAGTTTCATCCAGAGGTTAGAAGGGTAAGGCGTGAGAGCTCTTATATATACGAGGAATTTATGCCAACAGGGGGAACAGATGTCAAGGTTATATGCGTTCTGGACTTCATTCTAGCTGTATATAATTTTATTGATTATCGAATCTGGTAAAATCTATGTTAGTTAGATTCTGACTGTGTAAATCCTCTTTGTGACCTTGTCACGTGCTTTTTATCATTTTAGAAATATATATATTCTCCATTTTTCCTATGTCCCAAGAAAAGTTAGAACATTGAGAAAAATGTAGCAAGGCTAATTTTTCATCCATGAATCTAGGCCATGTGGTAGCATAAATAGTAAGGCCCATTTTTGGCCTCTCTTTCGTTTTTCTCTTGATGTCTTCTCAACTCTTTTCAGTTTCACTCCTACCTTTTCATAATTAAAGCGAGCAATGAGTGATGTAATGAAATTATCGATGGTCAATCTTTTTGTAATAGTATGTATAAAAGATGAGAAATAGAATGATTAATTATGCATTGGCACTTGTTATTCATAATTCTTGTTTAACACCATTAACAGAGAGTGACTGGCTTTAAAATTTCCTGTTCAACTCATGTTCTGAAGTACACACTATTGTAATAATGCTTGTGCTTGATTCATTTGGTGACACACTCATACACACTTGTCATATTCATTTACCGCACAAAACCTGGTGGGTTATTATAAAATGATGCTTTTGGAGGTTGTGATCCACTGCTAGCTACATTTTAGTTCAGTCTTTTTGAATTATGCATCGACTTTAAACAGTAGAAGAGTAATAGTATAGCATGTTCTTTTTAGGGTCTAAAGCAGTCCGTGTGTGTTCTGAGTGACATGACCATATGAGCTTGTCTTTTACGGTCTTTATATTGTTGTTAAATGCATCTTGCTTATGCACTAAAGTAATGTTTTGCTTATTGGTTATGTTATATGCTGTAGGTCTATACAGTTGGTCCAGAATATGCACATGCTGAAGCCCGGAAGTCTCCTGTTGTTGATGGTGTTGTTATGAGAAATCCTGATGGCAAAGAAGTAAGTGAACTGTGCGACATGGTTCACTTATATTTAAAACTCCTTTGTTCTTTTGGTTGTTTAAAAACTTTATAAAGTCATTGCTAAGTGTTCACATAATTTGAGGATATTAGAGTTGTCTAGGGTAAATGGATGAGATTTTCCTGTCCTGGTTACATGGGAAAACCATTTTTTGATTCAGATGTAGTGGCCTAATTGGGTTTTGTTTGCCTATGGCCAGTTCCAGCCATTTCCCTGGCCACCTCCAAATTTGCCTAGGACAGGATTCGAACTTGAGATCTTTTGTTTGAATATTATAATGAGTCAATGGCTATGGCATGTTAAATATGATTTAGGTATACTTGTCTGTCCAACGTAAGAGCTGTAACTTCTTAGCAGTGACAGTTAACCTTACTAGAAAATGCCAATCAATTTCTTTAGAAAGACTATTCGCTTCCTGCATTTCTTAAATGTTACTTACCGAATAGTTCCTTTGGATTTCTAAGGATAAGTTGCGCCACACTGAGCATTTATAACACTTTCTTGCTTGTAAAGGTATCTGTGTATATGCAGTTTGCTGATCACATGTGGGCTTTTTCATTATTTACATTCGTAGTTAAGTTTTGTTGTATCTGGCAGGTCAGGTATCCTGTGCTTCTTACACCTAATGAGAAACAAATGGCAAGAGAAGTGTGCATCGCATTTAGACAAGGGGTAGGCTATCTTTTTTTCTGTGTTTGCCATCTTGAGTCATTCTGCAAAACTTTTTGTATATATTCCAAATATGACTTTCTTCACTAGTCATCCATATTCTATGTTTTGACACATCAAGTATGTGTTTCCAATAATCAGGACCTGTCAGGTAACAATTTATATGCTCTGTACATTCGTAGCTTGCTACTTAGCCTTGATATATAATAACATCACATCGGTGCATTCTCAAACTTACTAAAATGCTTCCTACTGGTCTATATTAGCTCATTTGAAAATTTTAGTATCAAATTTGTGCGAAGTCTTCCCAGCTTTTTGTATTATAGTATTCTTATTATATTGAGGTTAACACATCTCAAATACCAATCATTCATGGGTCAGAAAATTGAAATTATGTATCAGACATCAACTATCTGTGTTGTTTGTCTTATATAGAATGTCTAAAAATGCTTTGAATAGCGAGCCTCTAAACACAATTGAAACACATATAATTTAACGAACGTGAAGAATTGCATTCCAGTTACCAGAGTTAGTTGATGTCCAGTTATTCGGTATAGTCACGTAACTCTTGTGACTGCAGGTCTGCGGGTTTGATCTCCTGCGTTGCGAGGGTCGCTCATATGTTTGTGATGTGAACGGATGGAGCTTTGTCAAGAACTCCTACAAGTAAGAATTGCTACTAGTTTGAACCTACTTAAGTTATTAGTTTCCTTTAGTAAGAATTAACTTATTGCTTCAACTTAAATGAAGGTTCGTTTTAAGTATTTTAGGAGCATGTGAGTATGAGGCTCTCTTTCTTGTGCTGTGCTTGCTTATAAAGGTCAAATTTTCCCTGTGCTCCATGGGATACAAAGTGGAAAAATGAAAATTTCATAATATTGTCAATGCTACTTGAAGTTGCTATTAGGTAAACAAAGGTGCTATATGCCATTTAAAGGCAAAACAAAAGGAGTACAGACCAATTACAATTTAGCATTATCAAGCTTTTTGTTGGAAGATTTATTAGAACTAATAGAATTCCACATTGGTTTTGTGGCTTAAAGATTTTAGTGGTTACTGTAAAATGCATCTGTTAATAGTTGTAGACGTTTGGTAAGATATGCAAGCTTCGGATGGTGATTTTTACTAGCAGAGCAGGATTTCATTGGGGAGGATGATCTGCAAAGAGAATATTTTAGAGTTTAGAGATGCAAATAAATTAAGGAACAGGATGGATAAGTTAAACAATAAAAGTACAGAACAAAAGACTAAAATAAATGGCAATAGGTTAAGTTGCTAATTCCAATTCTTTCAAGCTCCAGGTCACTCTGAAAATCAAAGAGATTTGTTTTGAATCAACAGAAGTTTTAAGTCAAGGTCTTGCAGTGACTATGAAGTTTCGTTTCTCAGGAAATATAACATGGAAAAAGTCATATAGCAAATTACAGGCATCACATTAGTTGCAAGAGAAATATGTTGCCTTAGTTGCGACAGAATTTGAGCACAGAGAACTTGTTTACTAACGATATATAGTCATTTTAGGATTTGATAAAGAGAAAAGTCAAATAGCAAAAAGTAACAGCATTAAGTTTACAAAAGCGATTTTCATTCCCTCTATTGTGGTATTAATCCCCCTATCAGTTATTTCTGCCCATCCCCTGCCGGTCATGTTGGGGGGAAGATGGATGTCGACAACTTCATTTATATAACTTCTTTTATATATTTGGTGATCTTAAATGGATATTTGTAGTTTCATGCAGTTAAAATCTTTTGTTTGTCTTAAATGGATATTTGTAGTTTCATGCAGTTAAAATGTTATCTTTAGTTATTGTCTTGTTTTTATGACCATTTAATCTGACTACAGATATTATGATGATGCTGCTTGTGTGTTGAGAAAGATTTTTTTAGATGCAAAAGCTCCCCATCTTTCAACAGCAATTCCACCAATTCTGCCCTGGAAGGTCAACGAACCAGCTCAGCCTTCTGAGGGACTAACACGTCAAGGAAGTGGGATTGGCTCATTTGGGCAAGCTGAAGAGCTACGTTGTGTAATTGCAGTTGTTCGTCAGTAAGATATAAATGCTTGCTCTTGTTTTGGTACTTTTGGTGAATTGGTGTTCAAATGTTCTTTTTCTCTAAGCATCTATCTCGTGTTGGCAGTGGTGATAGAACTCCAAAGCAAAAGGTGAAGTTAAAGGTCACCGAGGAAAAACTGTTAAGTTTGATGCTAAAATACAATGGAGGAAGGCCTAGAGCTGAGGTGCTTCTCTTATATTGTTTTTACTTCTCTTTTTTCCTTTTCTCCTTTTTGATCCTGTGTTATCTACTATACATCGCTTCTGCTGTAGACAAAACTCAAAAGTGCAGTCGAGTTGCAGGATTTGTTAGATGCTACACGTATATTGGTACCTCATACCAGGTATGGCTCCTGATGTAAAGCATCTTTTCTGGAACTATTTCCAATAAACATGATTTACTGGGTAGAAATAAGTTTTGTGACCTTTTTTTGCCCTTAATTATCTCGAGTCCTTCCCTCCTTGAGTGATTTTCTATTCAACATAATTTCTGTTAACGCAAATTCCTATCAGGTGTTCGTTCTTTCCTCTTTTTCCTACCTTTTCTCCCATGGTCTCGATATGAAGTCTGGGCGTAGAGTTGTTATGGATAGAATGTCACATGCTGGTAATCTGACATTTTATTTTACCCAGTCTTCTGCATAAGAAATGAATCACTGATTTCTATTAACATTTAATTTATGATTTAATTTACGCCATTGTTGTCAGCAGTTAGATGCCTACGGACCCCTGATTTCCCCACACTCTTTAGATGTTGTCTGTTGTACAATATTTGAAGTTCTTAGAGAATTATGGTTTACACCTTTCTGAAAACGTGATTGCAGTCTAGACATTCACTATGGTTCACCGTTATTAGATTACATTAGACAACTGTTCGCTAGTTTACTGCTAATCACGCTTATGGAAAGATCTATCAACGGTTCTTTTTCTATCATTTAACAGTGAAGCAGAGTACATTGAGCATGCAGAAAAACTTCGTCAAGTTAAAGCAGTTCTTGAAGAGGTTTACATCTGAATATTTCCATATCTATCCAGTTATGTATGCATGCATTTGGGTGTGAGAACGCTTGATGTGATAAAGCTCCTCATATTAATTTAAATATACGTCCAGGGTGGTCATTTCTCTGGCATTTATCGGAAGGTGCAACTAAAGCCACTTAAATGGGTTAAAGTTACAAAAGGGGACACTGAAGAGGAACGTCCCATAGAAGCATTGATGGTTCTTAAATACGGGGGTGTACTCACACATGCTGGTCGAAAACAGGTGATTACTTCCAAAAAAGTTTTCATATATCTGGATATTGTCGCATGATTAAAAATTTGGTGATTGTACTCAAATAAGGGTTACAACTGTACATCAGCAACTTCTCTTATCCTATCTGATCTTGAGTTCTTCCCTTTTCTTTTGTATTGTTAGGCAGAAGAACTTGGCAGATATTTTCGCAACAATATGTATCCAGGTTAATTATTTTACTTCACCTTTTCCTCTTTTCTATTTAAACCTCCCTCTTGGGCTCTTTTTGCAGAAGTGTATATCATGTATTTTAGTGAGTCCAGTTGCTTCTGTTCCTTTAAGTCTTACTGTCTATCAATGGGGTCATGTATATTGCATCTCCTTGATTTGATTGGCTTGTTCATAACTAAGATAAAAAGGAAAGAAAAAGAAGGCACATGGGCCAACTAACTTATTTCCAACATATAAGTACTTTGTCATCATTTTCCACCAAAATTATTCAGAAAAATCATCAATATTATTTTTATAATTGGATTAATGCGACATTATACGATTTTCATAGATGAGATAGATGCATAATTGGATTAATGCGACGTTATAAAGTTTGATGAGATGAGATAGATGTATTTTTAGAGTGTAGCTCCATAATATCTCTTCCTTTACATATCAGGTGAAGGGACAGGGTTACTCCGCCTCCATAGTACTTATCGGCATGACCTTAAAATTTACAGCTCAGATGAGGGTCGTGTGCAGGTATCACTTTGATATGTATATTGTTATCTGGGATCTTAAAGTTTAATGTTTTCTTTTCTTTCCCTACAACTCCCAAACCTTATGGTTGTTGGGTTACCTCGAGCTAGGTCAGAGACCCTTCGGTTCGTAGATTCATACATTTTTGTTATGGTGACTTCCTGTATTAAAAAACAATTGACAGATGTCAGCTGCAGCATTTGCGAAAGGACTTCTAGACTTGGAAGGACAATTAACCCCAATCTTGGTTTGTTGCTTGTACTTGAAGTCTTGAACAGTTTGACCATGCATTTTAACATTTAACTATAACTAAGACTATCAAATCTCTTTCAAAGGTTTCTCTTGTTAGCAAGGACTCTTCAATGCTTGATGGACTTGATAATGCTAGTACCAAGATGGAAGAGGCCAAGGTATATCTGCTTTTTATATCTGAAATTTAACTTTTAAGCTCTTATCGTCTTATTCTTCATCATAATGTGTGATGATATTGTAATTTCACTCTGTAAGCTATGCTTTTACTTCATCATAATGCAAGTAGCCAAGTACTTTTGATTTAGGTAGATTGAGGTAAAGATTTCTTTCTAGGATGCAAAAGCTCACATTCTATATTATTTTAGCTGTGTAAATTTTTGCAGTTTTGCTTCATATGAACTTATTTTTCACACCTTTTCAGGCTCGATTGAATGAATTGATAACATCCGCAGCAAAGTTAGTTCATTGTCATGGATCATCTACCAAACCCTGGATGGTGGATGGGGCTGGAATTCCTCCAAATGCTTTTGAACTTCTACCTGAACTGGTAATTGCATCTATTTTTGCTTTCAATGTTAGCTTTATGAAAATAGAATGACCACAACATTAGCATCATCAAACATCAAATTGATTACCCTTCAGATTATCCAGGCTAAGTTTGCCCTTCAGCATTTTTTGCTGTTCATATCAGGCATACTTACTGAGTTACTGTTCACTATGATAGGTGAAACTTACTAAAAAGGTTACTGAACAAGTGAGACTACTTGCAAAAGATGAAGATGAAAAGCTTACTGAGACAACCTCATATGATGTGATTCCTCCATATGATCAAGCAAAAGCACTTGGTAAGACAAATATAGATGTTGACCGCATTGCTGCTGGACTACCTTGTGGAAGTGAAGGCTTTCTATTAATGTATGCACGCTGGAGGAAACTGGAGAGAGATATATATAATGAGCGCAAAGAGTAAGCATTTGTAACAAATAACATCAAAGTAGCACTAGTTAATTGTTTATAACTAATAACTAAAATCATTGTATTTCCTTGTGCAGACGATATGATATAACTCAAATTCCAGATGTTTATGATTCCTGCAAGTAAGAAGAATTGTTATAGTTTTATCGTTGTTATACGTGTTATCATTTTCCTGACAAATTTATATATTTAAAGTGTTTAAGATGCTTATGCTTTTCTTAACTAGCCTATTTGAACCCTCAACAGGTATGATCTCTTACACAACGCACATCTTAACATAGAGGGTTTGGGCGAGCTATTCAAAGTTGCACAAGTACATCACATTGTTCTCATTGACATATCTGTTTACAGTACAGTTAATTAGGTATGTTATCAGAATTTCTGAATATGCATTCGTTGCTTCAGTTGCTTGCAGATGGTGTTATACCTAACGAGTATGGTGTTAATCCAAAGCAGAAGTTAAAGATAGGCTCAAAGGTAAACCAAATTTTTGTAGCACCCACTTCGTTAAGCTCTGTTAAACTGATGCTATGGTTTTCCACCAGGCAATTATATCTTCATAGACCTTCTATTTGTATAGAGATTTTATAATCATGCTGATTTAACTATATATACTCAATATATGTAGAACAACCGTTTTGGATATTTATATGTGACCACTATTTTTTGGCTTTCTAGATTGCCCGTCGTTTGCTAGGGAAAATTTTGATTGATCTTAGGAATACTCGTGAAGAAGCCATTAATGTTGCGGAATTGAAGAGTGAGTGTCAGGACACAAATTCTATTGCAGTTGTTAAAGAATACACAGATCGTCAACAAAACAGCGTGATAAAGAATGAAGGATCAAGAAGGACCAATGAAAAGTCTATGGATACGGATGATGATGAGGACAAAGAAATTAAATATCGCCTAGATCCTAAGTGAGTAGTAATACTTATAATCATTCGGGGCATTAAAAAGAATAACAGTAGTTATTTGCTAATGACTACTGTTATCTGAATACCTTATCATTTCTCAAATTTCTACAGATATGCTAACGTGCGGACGCCAGAAAGACATGTTCGAACTCGCCTTTATTTTACATCGGTATGTAATATCCATCACGTCTAAGTAAACATTTAAGGGAAATAATAAAATTATATCTTCTCCCAATAAACTTTGCGGTTCACTTACCAATGTCGCTGTATAAACTTTATCTCATCTCTAGGTCCAATTGATTGATAAACTTAAGTGTGATGAATCCTTATTAAAAACAGGAGTCTCATATTCATTCCCTGATGAATGTTCTTCGTTACTGTAATTTGGACGAGTCTCTTCAAGGGGAGGGGAGCCTTGTTTGTGATAGTGCTTTAGAACGCTTATTGACAACCCAAGAACTTGACTATATGAGCTATATCGTTTTGAGGATGTTTGAGAATACAGAGGTGAATATTATTCCATTTAATCTGGGAAAGTAAAAAAAAAACTTTAAGATTGATAAATCTATAATTTTATTACATTATATGTTCATCTTAGTTGAATTGCCAAACTTGAACTATAGGTGAATTTGGAAGACCCGAAAAGATATCGTGTCGAGATGACTTTTAGCCGTGGTGCCGATTTATCTCCCTTGGAGGTAAAAATACTTGATAAGAATTCAAAATGACCATTGTTATTTGTTTTATGTGCCATTTCTTTTAATCACTCTTGCAATTCAAACATCTATATACCCTTGTTGACGAATGATTGATCCTGTTGTCAGCAAAACAACCTCGAGGCATCTCCGTTGCATCAGGAGCACACATTACCAATAATGGGTCCAGAAAGGCTACAAGAAGTAGGAGCATACCTTACTTTAGAAAAAATGGAAAAAATGATTCGACCATTTGCCATGCCTGCCGAAGACTTCCCCCCACCCACAATCCCTCAAGGCTTCTCCGGTTACTTTAGAAGTGCAGGAGTTTTGGAGCGACTGGTAAATCTTTGGCCCTTTCATAAGCACGGAATTTCTAATGTCAAATAAGTAACCTCTCTTCTCCTTTTTATCATACATTATTCTTTCTCTGACTGGCTTGATTCAGACGTACGATACGAAGCATGTCTTGAGGACATGACTTGCAGAGACAATTTTGAAACATTAGTGAATAGTGATCGTTTAGTATTGCTCTTGTAATTGCTTCGACATTTTAATTCTGTTTATCATTGTTGTAGGTAGATCACAATTGTTTGATGATACGTGCAGTTAGTCATTACCTTTTTGTCCATCACTAGGGATTCCTTTGTATAATATATGGGTAAGAGTATATTTCCTTTAGAATAAATGTTACTTTCATTTTATGAACTAAAAATCCTCCCTTGTGGCAAAATGTCTTTTACCGTGATCTCTCTGCCGGATTATATGCTGTCTTTTACTTCGATACCTGAAATATATAGTTTCACCTGGCACCATTAAATAATCTTGCTTAATCAGCTGAAACATATAGTATAATATACTCTTGACAAAGGGATATACGCTGTTTTTATGTCGTTTCAAAACAATACAAACTGGGATTTGGTAAAAACAAATACTAATTTACATTTGGACGGGACGATATGAATATTTTAATAAATGGGTGACCTTAAATCAAGAAAGTGCATATATAACTATGTAAGTGTATTATTCCCTTCTATTTTTATTTCTGAGAACGACACATTCGATTCTTTGGCTCATCTGTTCATACTGAACAAAGGTTCTGTTCCTAACATAGTAGCATGTTACAATTCTTTAGAAAACCAGCATGATACTTACTATTTAACATAAACATCTATAATAGACTAAGCTTAGAAATCAAATTCTACGGTTTGAGTTCGAAATCAACACAAACAACCGAACTGCGATTGATGAATGTTTTAAATTTTACCTCAAAATTTCAAAATGAAAAGATAAAATGGAAGGTTACACAAGTATACCTCATAGAGGGACAAACACAGAAGAGAGAATTTAGAGGGGAATTTTTTTGTCGAACATTCAGTTAAACATTCAGTTAGTACAAGACATCACAGAAACTTCATCGTATGATGGTGAAACCTTGCACGTACCCTAAACAACGAGATGTTGACTATAACCCTTTACAAGTATTCGAAGGAAAAAACTCAAAGACTTGTCATCCCTAAGGATCGAACTCAAGACCTTGGGTAAAACCCGTGAGTGACTCTGACTAGTTGGACTAGTCATCGTTGGCTAAAGGGAAGGAATTGTTTATCAGACTTAAATCTCTTATCTGTTTCTTATTAACTCGCATTAAATTTTATAGGGATTAACTGTTATGCCGGCCTTACAATCTTACAATTTGCCCCCTTCAACCAATACAAACTTGCTACTTGCACTAATTATTATTTTATATGTCAATATCCTCTCCGTAACAACATTCTGCCCTCAATAATGAGAAACATGGAACCCTCATCAACGATGGGTAAACTTCATTTATGGACTGAGCTAATTCAGGGAACCAACTTTGCAAATGAGTAACTTAACAAGTTTGAAATGGTTATGAGCGAGTGGTTTTCCAATGAACTAAGCTGATCATTATATAACCTAGCATGGATATGGCCGGTCCTGAGTTATATGTTACTCATGGTAAAGTCTCAAGAATATACTCGTATCAAAGTGTTTGTAGACAAACAACCTAGAGGCTTATATCATAGTTAAGCTAGGGGATCATTCATACACCAGTACTTCTAAATGAATATAATCTTAACAACTTATAGTTAAGAATATATATATTTTTAAATTAAAAAATTTACATTACTAGTCACCTAAAATGATATATGTGTGCGTATTTTGAAGTGAATAACTTGTTTATCTTTATAAATTAATGTTGAGCCACAATATAATGAATAAGTTTTGAAGCCAATAGTCATTACAATTGTTATCAGAATACATGTTAAAAAAAGTGCAACTTTTCGACAATTAAGAATCTAAGTTTAATAATCAAAATTTATTTAATAAAATGTTTAACAATAACTTTAGGCACTTAGGACTTCAAAATCTTTATTTATTTAATAAACAACAATTCAAATCAAAAAATACTTACACCATGTACGCTCAAAAATGAAGCAATTAATATATTGAAAATAGGGGCTACTGGGCTACTCAAAAGAAAAAAAAAAGTAAAGTTTTACAAAAATAAAATAAAAGCGAAATAGTTTTACAAAAATAAAATAAAATAAATACTATTACATAAAATCAAAAATTTTCACTCATATCTCATATTCCACTAATGTTTATGTTCCTCTATGGAAACAAACATTTTACATTAACTACACCACTCATTTACATCAATTATCTTTATATTAATATTCGCACCGTTAATGCCAGCATCACCCATTGTCGTTTCACAGCCGCATTACGTGGATACTCCACTCTTATATTTTGTCATGTATGAAACATATTTCATGATAATATGCAGATTTTTAATTATAGTACAACACTTTTTGAACTATCATATAAAAATTATCCGGTGAGCTGTATTTGTAGTTGGTGACCCATTTGTTTTGTTTTCTTATATTATATGTGGGTTCCACAGTAAGTGCGTTCAACGAAGATGTCAACCGAATATTACAAGTTGTTATTAATATAAGTGATGTTTTTAATATGAATTTATTGTAAACTCTATAGATTTCTAATGTTAAAGTCTATAGATTTCTAATACAAGTGTTGTTTTTATAATAATTATATAATAATGACAATAATAATTATATAAATACGTGAGAAGACGCTGAATCATGAGTTGTGTTTTTATTCTACTACTTTAGTTAGAAAAAACTCAAGAAAAACAATGGCATCATCTCCTCCTTTTCAGTCATTGAAATATGATGTTTTTTTGAGTTTCAGAGGTAAAGACACCCGCAAGACTTACGTGGATGTTCTCTACGCATATCTCAAACAGAGAGGGATTTATACTTACAAAGACGACAAGACTCTTCCTCGGGGTGATGCCATCAATCCATCTCTCATGAAGGCGATTGACGAATCACAGATTGCCGTTGTTGTGTTATCCACAAACTATGCGGATTCGTCTTGGTGTTTGCGTGAACTTGAACATATTATGGAGCGCTGGAGAAAGAAAGAGTTGATCGTTATGCCTATATTTTTTGATGTGACTACATCGGATGTCAAGGACCCAGAAGGGAAATTTGCACAAGACATATCCAAACTGGATTCAAAACATAGCAGCAAGATTGAATCATGGAGAAAAGCACTAGTGGATGCAGCTGGGATTGCAGGGTGGGAACCAAGGGAAATGGCTAACGGGTATGTTTTTCCTTCACCCTTTTGGGTTTAAAATGTTTGTACAGGAAGATAAGCGGGTTGTCTACTTGGTACGAGTATATGGTTTGAGCCCATCAATAGACTAGTCTAAAATGCAGGTTTTAATTACACCTAAAGGGGAGTCAGTATTTTTTAACCCTCACAAATCCTACTAATCACATCTTTCCAATTCAATTTGCCCTTCCAACCCTTTCAACCAACCCTCAACCCTCCCAATTTATATTATATTTATACTAACAAGTTGAAGCCGAGTTCTTAATTTACATTACATTTTTAGAATTAGCTCACATACAACAACAAAATCTGTTGACTTTTTAATCATTCAAAATCGTTTTTACTTTATAGAAGATTACAACATTTGAATATATATACATAGGTTTTTTTTCTAAACATTCAGTCAATATGCGACATCAGAGAATCATCACCGCATAATGATGAAGCCTTGCACGTATCCTAGACAACGAGATGTTGACCACGGGCCATTACAAGTATGCGGAGGAAAAAAAAACACAAGACTTCTCAATACCTTAAATAAACCTAGGATGCCTCGGATCCCGGTCACACTTAAAATGGTACCGTACCGAGATGGGACCAGGAATCGGTACCAAATCCTAAATAGTCCCGAAAGTTAAGCAAGAAGTCAAAAAACCATGAAAAGAGATGATGTTGTATAAATTTTTAGAGATGTGTCTCTTGAATGACTAGTGATGTAGGATATTTAAGGTGTAACTTTCTGCTTTTTATGATAAGAAAATGAAACTAAAATGTGAAGAGAATTTTGTCAATAATGCAAAAAGGAAAAGCTTGCTACATTCAACAAAATAAAGGTTATAAATAGCCATACAAATAAACTGACTCAAGAAAACATGGACTTACATCCTAAAAGAATGGTACATGGGAGAGGACCACTTCCCCACTCAACTTACCATCTTCTGACTTTGTCAAACATATGACTTCTTAAATAATAAAACTTACTGACCATTATATATCAGATTGATATATAATTACTAGACTCAACTTAATTAACTTGCTAAGGACACGACTTGACTAACAGGACCAACATAAAACTTAGACACTTTCAAACTTAAAGACTAGAACTAGACATAATCTAATTAAAACATAATTTATGTCAAGATTGTTCCAACAATCACCCCCACAATCTTGACATCTCGACTCTTTCTTTTTCAAAGTAGAGCCGGTTCATCATCCATCTCGATCAAATTTGCCTCTTTCTCTTTACCCTTCCATTTAGTGCATTCATTTGCAAAATGCCCAAACTCTCCACATTCATAGCACCTAAACTTACTCTTATCAAACCGACTTGAACCTCTTCCACGTCCTCTTTCACCTCTACCATGTCCACTTCCACGGCCTCTACCTCGTCCATAGTGTCTACCATCATTCTCTCCATGTGTTAACATAAGTTGGTTATGAATTTCTTGTTTTTCTTCAAAACCGTCAAGCCTATCTTCATATGCTTTTAGTCTCCCAACGGCTTCAACAAGTGGCATATTTTCAATATCACCATATTGTTCAATAGAAGAAACAATTGGCAAGTATTTCTTCGTAACCGAATTGAGAAACTTTCTCACGGTTTCTTCTTCATCAATACACATGCCAAGACACTTGAACCTTTCAATTATACTACCCATCTTGCCCTCAAAATCATTGATTGTCTCATCCTCCTTCATCTTTAGCTTCTCCATCTCACCCTTCAATGTTTGTAGTCTCGCCTTTTGCACTCTTTCGGTTCCCAAACACCGAGTCTTGATAGAATTCCAAACATCTTGTGCATTCTTGTGTTTAGCAACCTGCAAAAGAACATTTTCAGGAAGAGTGTTATAGATTATGGCTTTTGTGGTGTAGTTTCTCTTCTCATCTTCATCATCTCCCGTCACCGTCTTCCAAAGGCCTTGTGCCCTCAACACCGTTTCAACCAAGATGGACCACGATGCGTAGTTTGTCTCTGACAGTTTTGGACACTGAAGTGGAACACTCGCTTGTTCTTGCTCACGTACAATCAAACTCTTATCACTTGTCGACATCTCTTGCTGCTCTTGCTATCTTTCTTCTCTGCTGCGCGCGCTTTTCTTTCTGTCTGCCTGCTGTAACTTGCTGCTCCTGCTAACCGGTTATACTTCTTGCTGTCTTGCTGTTCTACTTGCTGTTTTACTGCTTTAACATGCTAAGATCGAGCCATACGGCTCTGATACCACGTGTAGGATCTAAACTCTTATTAAAGGTGTAAACTTTCTGTATTTTATGATATATATGATATAGTAAAGTGCAGAGAACTTTTCTGTGTAATGTGAAATGAAAACTGACACTTTTCATTAAACAACCATGGGCTATATAAATAGCCTTACAAACACAGTACGTGGGAAACATGGAAAAACTGAAACACCTAAAGAAATGGTATACCCACTCCTCCACTCTTTCAACTGACGCATCCAAAGACTTTGGTCAAAGTATACCAATTCTAACTTGCAAATAACTATTAACCTTACTAGACTTACTGACTTTTATATCATACTGATATAAAACTATAGACTCATTAACTTAATAAGATACTAACAAACTAACTTAAAATACTAGACATAATAAAACGTAGTGACTTAAACTAGACTTTAAAGACTCATAAATAAAAATGAATCATTTATGTCAAGATTATCCCAACAAGTTTAACATGATGTATCTCCTTTTCCTCTAGAACCTCTTTTTATAGTTATTTTAAGCAATCAAAATTTACTTAGCACTAGAGCACACGACAGTCCAGTTTGTTATCTAATTCTAACAACTCCAAATTACATAAATTTTTCAAATATGCACATTCAAATACCCTTATATAAGTGAAGAAATTGTCAGAAATGTCCATCATGTTGTCTTTAAACTATAGTTTTCATCCAAGAACTATTCCTGCATGCATTGTGGCTTCAGTTTCATGAATGCATATTGGTAATAAAGTCATAAAGGAGTGATCTTGTTTGTTGTTTCAGCTATGCTTTCTACGACAATTCAAAAGTCCAATGGAGAAATCGGACTATGTGGCTCTGCGGTTGGGATTCATCACCGTGGGTATTTAACTGTATCTTCTACTGTTTTAACTTCATTATATCTGTATATATAAAAATGGACTGCATAACTTCTTTTACTTCGGGATGTTGGTTAGTAGGGTGTGGGTAGGACACGTTAAACCTTTGAATAATGTAAATGCTTTCGCAATAGAGTATTTCGACCCTATTATTATCTTAAGGTTACAGAAAATCTTTAATTGGGATAAGACAAAGGTGACAACTCCAATAAATTGCCAAATTGGTATGCAATTTTGGAACCAAAACTGTAGATAGATAGAGTATTAAAAGTCATACAATTTGGTCGTGAAAGTCACAACTTATGGCGAAAAGGGGTCATAAATGGTCACACGTTTTGATGAAAAGGTAACTATTAATGGTTGCACCATTTCACGAAAAAGTTTTGATTTTAGGCGAATACGTACCAACTAACTAACACGCTCTTTTTAATTTAGTGATTCTAGTAAGCATATACAAGCGCGCACTCCACGCTCTCCTAACTTGTAATAAGCTTAACATAAAATCCTGGTTGCAAGTTTGTTGTCTGTTTTACTATTTTGGTGTGTTGTGACTCAGACTCATAAGCTGCCGCTTTCTTACAATTTTCACAATTATATGGTTCGAAGCATGGAAGATGAATTTTATGAAATTGTTGGAATCAGGTACGTCTCATCTCTTTCTAATCAGTCATTTTCGTTACTAGAGCTGGTAATTTGGCCCGTTATCAGTTTTCGTGTATGATTTGGTTAAAAATTTCTTACATATACGATATTTACGACTAACTTAACACTATTTGTATTAATTTTGCAGTTGGCCACTTTGGGCCTATGCCATAATATGCATCTTTGTGAACATTCATGGTAATTCTTTTTACCCATGCGCCAAATTAAATTTACATAAATTTCGATTTGCTTTTGATGTATGGGGGTATCTGCAGGTCTTAACATATACTTCTGGATTTCTTTCGTCCCTGCCATTGTAAGTTGATCTTTACCCTTGTAATCAAAGATGGCAATACCCAACCCATCTACTTATGCATGGCTCAGTTTTTCTTTTGGATCTCAAATAGGTCCAACTAATACCTTTAGCCAAAATGGGTCAAAAAGACTGAAAGTCAGCTAGTGTCTATTTCTAACGCAGGTCCTCTAAATCGTTTAATATTAAGGTTTTGATGTTATTGGTGTAAACTGTTTCTGTAATTATAACCAAAAAAGTTTGGAGAAAGTGCTTTGGGGTATACCCAACCTGACTCGGTCTGCTTTAGCCCGCCCAATGACACATATAAGGACCTTAGAACTAATTTTGACACATTAAATAGTCATTCATCTCCCCTACTTGTAATTGCTGTGTAGATCATACTGGCTACTGCTTGGTTCTTTCTCTAAACAGTTTCATATTTTCTGGTTGAAAGTTAGCATTGTTGGTCGGGACAAAACTTCAACATGTTGTCTCCTTGTTAGCACTTGAAATATTAGAGCCACGGGGGCCTACTGTTGGAGGAACTCAAGTCAAGCCACGTGATGAGCTCTTCTGGTTTGGTAAACCCGAAATATTGCTGCGCTTGATACAGTTTATCTCCTTTCAGGTGAATTTCACAAATAATATATGACACTTTTGTTTTGTTCATATACCTTTACAGATGGTCTAATCATAAATATCACACTTTATGATAAAATACTTATAATACCTGCAAAGATTCCTTACAAACTTGAAGTATAAAAGAAGTTCTTCTAACATTCAGAATCTAATCCAGAACACTTTTAGCACAGCTATTTCATTTGAATCAAGTCAATTAACAAATGGTCTTGTAAAAGTATTTCATTGATGATCAGATACTTGGTTCCATGCCAAGAGAAATGAATCTTGACAATTATGGAGTCAAAAAGTACCCACTTAAGTCTTAACTCTCAGTACTATAACACTAACATTTCTAGTGTATAAATAGTTCTATAACCTGACGCGTAGTCTAAGAGAGGTTTTTCACTAAATGATCCGATACGTGAAGTATCCCATAACAAGACAGAATGACTCCATACAATTTTTAAGTCGAAAAAGCAAACCTTATGGGTCTCGTGTTGTAAATTTTAGTGTAATTGTTGATCAATAACGTCATAATAATACATCATATAGGATTGGTGGTGCAGAGTGCACACCTATTTGAATTTATTATGACCTTAGGGGCGAAGCCCCTAAGGTACGGGGGTCCGGGGGCATAATCTGATCATTCTCTTCTTTTCTCTTTTCTGGTTCTTTTCTCTCAAACAAAAACACACAGAACGTTCTTAATTCTCTGAATTGTATCCGATTGAATAGTTTGGGTGAACCGCCAAATTGATTCAATCTGAAAGTGATTACACGGCTTTCAGAGTTTGATTATATCCGGATTTCTGTCTCGAAATTCCACAATATTTGTATCAAATATTCAATCAATCGGAATTACACTTATATAGATCACCCAAACCGATTTAACCAACTAGTTTAAACTTGATACATTTACCCCCTGAAGTAATACAACATATCACTTTGACACCCTATTTATTTATTATGTAAGAGATACAAAGATATATATATAAACCCAGATATTATATAGGTGATATGTATGCAAGATTACGTAAGAAAATCCTAATGAAATTCGGCATATCTTTGATCGTACTGAGTCATGTTAATCAACCTAAACTATATCCTCTATTATGCTCTCGGCCCGAGAGTCTAGGGCAGGAGCAAACTGATACTCAAATTATACGTATAAGTTGATGTTTGGGTGCTCTGAAGGAGATGTTTTTGGAAGATGAATGCACAACTTCACAATTGATCTACAAAAGACTTGTTGAAATAAGAAAAGTATGAATTGTAAGGCAGAGATATATGGTTTCTAATGGTTCTTCGAATGTTGAAAAACTTAGGGGATTCTTGCATAAAAATATGATTTTATGTTTTATATTTTGTTGAATTAATTATTGTATTAGGTTTGATGGTGATGATAATGTAAGATGTAGACTAGTTGCAGCTCGAATTTGTAATTGAAGCTTTTGTATCTGCAAAGGACTTGGAGCCTTGGAGTTCGATTATATATATATAAAACTAGTGCTCATGTCCGTTCAATAGACGAGTATTCTTAAAATATATTATTCAAAAGTTAAAATATTGAAATTCAAGTATATTAAATGGGAATTAATATTAGTACCACATTAATTGATTAGTTTATCACAATTATGTATCAATTGTTTATACAGTGTGTTGTGATACTTGTACTTTGTGGTATGTTAATCAAATTGTATGGTACAAATATCACTTCCCATATTAAATCCTTATGATCAATATCGTAATTTAATCAATACGAAAACTAAAGAAGGAAACATATGAAAAATAACTCCATATAATTTTTTATTCCAGTTTATTTTTTTTCCAACTCTAGTTTTTATGTGGCATCTTCATTTTTTTTTTCCACA
>JANDBE010000015.1:5579387-5595072 GCA_024320915.1 Erigeron philadelphicus
GATAATTCATGCCTCCACACAATTATAAACTTCAAAATTACACATAAGTTATTCAGAAAACAATCAAAAAACAATTTGCATGTAAAGAATAATCATCGTTTGGACTTAATTTGAAAAGTTCTCAAAGGTTCTCGCAAAAAAAAAAAAAGTTCTAAAAATAACTTTTCAATATATATATATATATATAAACAAATAACTATAGACCGTTTAAATATTTGCGTTCTAACTTTCTTGTTTTGCAGAAACGTTACGAAAATGACAATCATGTTTACAAGTCATTTTTTGATATATTGGACATGTATCGGAAAGAACACAAGGGAATAAAGGAAGTCCTTCATAAAGTAGCTGCACTTTTTGAAGATCAACCTGATCTTTTTGTCGAGTTCACAAAGTTTTGCCCATCATCGGGTACGAAACAACTGTAATCGAAGAGGACGAGCCTCCAACAAATAGAACTGTGGAGTTTGAAGATACTACAAGTCATTTAGGGTGCGTTTGGTTGTGGAATACGACCCTTGTTTTTCAAGAAAACATGAAAAACTTGAAAACATCTTTTCCTTGTTTTCTATGTTTCATTTACATTTTCCTTTTCTCCTCTCCCTTTCCTCTCACATTCCTAGCTAGTTTTCTAGTTTTCTAATTAGAACGCGTTTTTTAAAATTTTTATTTGTTTTCTATAGAATAAAACCCTTCTCATTTTTTAAAAAATTAAAAACCATAAGACATTTTTTATAACCTAACGAACCCTTAAGTTTCTTACTTAGCCAGCTACATTTCATTTTTCGTAACGTGGAAGTGTGGGTTTGAAGTACGCATATGCATTTGTGGATGTAATTGTGGATTGTCGAGCAACTTAACAATTAACTTGTCGTTTTAAAAAAATATAGAAATTCTTTAAATTCAAATTGATCCGTTAAAGTTTATATTACTTAATCACAAACTTACAAGCTAGGCCATCTGTGATTGTGGTGTTAAGATGCCAATTAACAATACTCTTAAGCAAACATATGTCGTCGACATATCTTGTTACAATACAAGCGATTAAGGTGGGGTTTGTTTTGGACTTAATAAATTAAGTCATAACTTAATTAAAAATATTTAATGCATTAAGTCATCAAAAATGTTTGTTTTTTTGACTTAATAAACAAAAAACAACTGTATTGATTTAAACCATACAAACATTATTTATCCATTTAGTCACTTAATCAATTCAGTCACTTAATTACTAAATAAACAAACAAGCCCTAAGTTAGATTGAGATTAACAGATAATAAGTTTCTAACTTCATTTCCTTATAACGTCTAATTTGAACATTCCACAAAATAAGTTGGTGTTTCTACACAAAAATTGGTACCACCACCTTGTAATTACGTTCCATAACACTCGGTCGTTATATACTCGACAACTGTGCAACATAGTAGTAAAACTTATTGAGTTCAAACATCGAAGGTTACCAACTATTATGATCTGGTGTGTTCTTAGCAACATCTTGCTATCGGGGCCTCTTATGTTTGACAATCATCTGAAACTCATTTCAAAATATTACTCCAATATTATCCTATTTTCTCCGTGACCAACTGATCGATCAATTACCTTTAGTCCAAAGCCCCAAGCAACACATTATAAATACATCCCACTTGCCATGATGACTTGCAAGTATCAATTCAAAATGGTCATGCGCATATACAAAAGTTAGAATTTAAAAATGACATTTTTAAAAGTAGTACATATCCATATTGATTGAACCCAACAACATTTTACATGAGATATGTTTTCTCACACGTAGCTTGAAAATACATAAAACAACAATGAAAGCAACTTGATATTCTTATTTTCATCGATGCTCATTTTAGTAAAGATTTCATCATAGACCTAAACAAATAATATATTTTTGTTTAATTTTATTTGATGTAAAGTGAGCTAAGTTAATTGGGAAAGACTCGTTTCCGAAAAGTGTAGAGTTCATTTTTTGGCATAGGTGAACTTAAGATTATTAATTAGAAGTTAAGTACGTGTTTTAACTGTCGTTAAAAAAAAAGTATTTTCTTTAGGGATAAACGTGTAAAATAAAAATTAACTTAGGTCACATTACCATTTATAGGCACGATCTACCAAATTATCATTGATCGAGATTCAACTCTCATTTATTGTAGCGACAATGATGACATGGTCGTTTCTATTAATAAGTATTGTGACCAAAGTTTACTAATGATGATAATTTAGATCAATCATTTTAAAAGTAGTACCAATGTGACAATAGAACATCGATATCTCAAGACCATCAATGAAGGCTTGACACGGGAAAACTTATGTTCGAATCCAAGAAATCGAATGTTATAACTCTAATTAGTTGTCTTGCTGTTTGGCAGACTATTAGTGTTTTCCCTGTAAAATCTGCGATAACATCCATCTCAAAATTGACGTAGAAACCATTAAAAATGGGAAGTGATTAGACTACAACAGGATTGAGCCATCTACAACAAACATACAAACTTTTATGCATAAATTACAACTGTATGATGCATGTATTGTTGTAGATTGCTAAAATGTGTCGTAGAATATCATTTTCCATTAAAAATGAGCTGCTGTATGTAAACAAAAATAGTGACGTGACAAAAAGTTTATTTTCATATTTTGTATTTAACGTTTTTTTTTAAGTGTTGGACAACCATGCAAAGTTTTGAGTTTTACGGGGTATTTATAGAGGCCCAGAACACATAAAAATCCAATGTTTGTTTTTTAGTAAAAAGCCCAACCCACTTATAACATCATCCCAAGGACGTAGCTCAACAAAAAAAAAAAATGTCAAATGTCAAACCCAAACTTTAAACTCCAAACCCATCCATCCCTAGTTTTCCTTGAATTTCATTGGTTTTGCTTGTACTTTATTAAAAACCCCCCATATATATACCCTTCCAAAAATTATATTACTCCATAGTGCTCACGTAAATATATACATACACAACAACAATAAATCAATCAATCTGGATTTCCAATTAAATCCTTCTCTCCCACAACACAAAACATAAAATATAAAAATTTTCTTCACCCCTTTCTTTCTTTTTCCTTTTGTTAACACGAACAAATAATTTTAATTATTTGTTTTTTGTTAATAACACAAAAAACTCTCTCTAATTCCTTGTTTATTTCGATCTCAAAAAGTAATTTAAGTTGAATTAGATAGATCTTTCCGTGAAGGTTACTTCACAGGTAATCCATCCATCCATCTATAGATACATACACCTGTATCTATCATCTGTTTTTATATCTATAGTTATTTATATTTTTACAATTAATTAATTTGTAAAGTTAACAACGCAGGGATGAAGCGAATACGAGATGATGTAATTACTAGTAATTCTCAATTCAAACGTCCTTTTGTTTCTCAACCGTAAGATCATTTTCTCCTTTTAATTTCTTTGATTATTGTATCTATATATGTATATGTATGTATATCTTAGAATGTATTCTGATTATTTTTTTAGTAAAGTTTGTTTGATTGTTAGATTTTCAATTTTGTTAACTTTTAGTTTATTTTAAATATTATTATAGATTTATCATATGCTTGTTGTTTAATATAATTTATATGTTTCTCTGATTTGGATTTAATTCAAAATTTCTGTTTTTTGAATATATATATATATATGTATGTATATTTTTTGTCTATAATTTTTGTTATTTTAATCTACAATTACATAGAGCAGTTTCTGGACAAATTAGGTTTTTTTTTTTTCCTAATGAAAATTAGAGGAATTAATATTTAAGTAAATAGTGCAGTTTCTGTACAAATAAGGTTTTTTTTATCCTGCTTATTAGGGTTTGGGTGGTTGGGGATGTGGTATCACTTTAATTAAATGTTTTAGTATTTTATTTGTATTCCCCCGTGGTTGGCCGCTACGTGAAATATAACTCTAGATGTGATTAATGGAAGTATTTGTGCTTGTAATTTACGACGTATTTTGAGCTTTTGGTCTTCTGTGTTATTTTATGATGTAAAGTGTGAAGATTTACTAGTTTATATGTTTATGTTGAAGATATGCTCAATCCCATGTTCCTGGAGACGAGGGAGTGGGTGAGGTGGCAGGAGGTGCGGGGACGGGGTCTGGGGCTGTGGCAGTTGCAGCTGCAGGAGGAGGAGGGGTGGGAGGTGTTAGTAATCAACAAAAACTTACAACGAACGATGCTTTAACGTATTTAAAGCAAGTTAAAGATATGTTCCATGACCAAAGAGAAAAATATGATATGTTTCTTGACGTTATGAAAGATTTTAAAGCTCAAAGGTAACTTGATTATAACTATCAGTTATTTAGATTTTGCTAGAATTAATTGTAGTGTTGATTAGAACCTGTTTGGTTACTTTTCTCGCGCAGGATCGACACTACTGGTGTCATAGCAAGAGTAAAAGAATTGTTTAAAGGGCACAATAATTTAATTTTTGGGTTTAACACGTTCTTGCCCAAAGGGTATGAAATAACTGTAATCGAAGAGGACGAACCTCCACCAAAAAGAACTGTGGAGTTTGAAGAGGCTATAAGTTTTGTGAACAAAATAAAGGTGAAGTTTGTATCTTTGTTTATTAAAAATTTAAAAAGGCATGTATGGACCATTTAAATATGTGCGTTCTAACTTTCATGTTTTGCAGAAACGATTCCAAAATGACGATCATGTTTACAAGTCATTTTTGGATATCTTGAACATGTATCGGAAAGAACACAAGGGAATAAATGAAGTCTTCCATGAGGTTGCTGCACTTTTTGAAGATCAACCTGATCTTCTTGACGAGTTCACAAAGTTTTTGCCAGCTGCTTCTGCTGCTGCATCCGCACATCGTGCTTCTTTAGCGCGACATTCATATAACCGTCATGATGAACGGAGCTCAGCTATGACTCCAGTCAAACAAGCCCAAATGGATAAGGTAGTGTAATCAGCTATTAATATTATTTGGTTTTATATGCTTTCTATAAGGGACTAAGTCTGATATTACATCAACAGCGAGGCCGTAGGGACAGGATCAATGCTTCACATGCTGAGCTGGACCTAAATGCAGACGAGGATGATAAAACGACGATGAAGCTTCACAAGGAGCATAGAAAGCGACCTGAAAAGGAGAGCAGGGATAGGATGACTCCTGATCAGGATTATAAAGAGCCTGATCTTGATGCTAGTAGAGAGGCTCATCGTATTGAAAAGCGAAAGTCTGCAAGCAAGGTTGAAGATTTTGGAATTCAATCAGGCGTGGGCCCACATGGTGATAAAAGCTCTCTGAAAAGTGAGTTGTTTCTGTGTTTACCAGGTGGTGCTCAAAGTATCATGTATTTATTGTCAAAACAACCCTGACATATAATTTTTGTCCATTACAGGTATGTACAGCCAAGAGTTCACTTTCTGTGAGAAAGTGAAGGACAGATTACGTAATCAAGATGATTACCAAGCATTTTTGAAGTGTCTCCATATCTACAGCACAGAAATAATCACAAAGAAGGAATTACAGAGCTTGGTATGTTTAAGTATTGTCTACTCTACATATTTGACCCCTAATGTTTTTACACTATGGTCGCCTTTCATAAGACACAGTTTTTCAGAAACTGTATGTTTTTATTTTTGATGTTTATATGATATGTGAATTGTTCCATGTTTAGATCACTGATTTACTTGGAAAGCATCCAGATCTTATGGAAGGGTTTAGTGCATTTTTGGAGCGCTGTGAAAATATAGGTGAATGCTTAGCTTGCCTTACTGATTCAGTCATGTTATATGTTTTCCCCTCAAGAATTTCTTTACTGACACTAACATTTACTATCTGCAGATGGATTTCTTGCTGGTGTCATGGACAAAAGTACATGTTTTTTCTTTTCTATCGTCTCTTTTTTTTTTGTTCGCCTTTCAATCCTACTTAAGTTTTCAGTTTTACTTTTGGTTTATGCTTATTGGCCCTTTATTGTTGCAGAATCTTTATGGACTGAAGGGCATGTATCGAAATCAGGTAGGACAGAGGAGAAAGAGAGGGAGCACAGGCGAGATACTGATGCTGCCAAAGAGGATAAATATAAAGAAAAATATTGGGCAAAGTCTATACAAGAACTTGACCTCTCTGATTGCCAACGCTGTACTCCCAGCTACAGACTGCTTCCTGATGATGTCAGTGTTTCACAGCCTTGTCATATTGTTCATATTTATCTTAGTATAATCTGTTCTATGTATTAGGTTTTGCCCACTTGTGTTTCATCTTTCGCAGTATCCAATACCGTCAGTTAGCCAAAGATCAGAGCTTGGTGCTCAAGTGTTGAACGATCTTTGGGTGTCTGTGACTTCTGGTAGTGAAGATTATTCTTTTACGCATATGCGTAGAAACCAGTATGAAGAGAGCCTATTCAGATGTGAGGATGACAGGTAAATGTTCTCTATATCAGACCCTTCAATAGTAAACTAAAAGAAATGAACTAGTGAGAGCTAAATACAGTTTAATGATTATGACAGGTTTGAACTTGATATGTTGTTGGAGTCTGTGATTTCAACCACTAAACGTGTCGAGGAGTTATTGAACAACATTAACAAGACAATCAGTCCTGAGATTCCCCTACGTATAGAAGATCACTTCTCTGGTATACATATTAATTATAAGATTACTGATAGCCACTTTCATCGTTCATGAAAGCAGTGTCTCTCTCTCTTAATTTGGGAAAAAAAGAGATTGCCGGGGGGGGGGGACCACAAATTGCTTATATCTTTCTTTTAGTAGTACACCTTATTTTACATATAACTGAATAATTTGCAGTGTTGCAAATATTGGTCATATCCGCCGATATATCGGTGATATATCGGATATCGGCCTTCAACTGATACGAAAAGTGGGTTATCGGGCCAACTACTCGCTTTCGTCAAATTCGGCACTTATCGGCCATATCGGTCAACATAAAAAAATTGTTTTTTAAAAAAAAACGGGTTAAAACAAGTAATAGGGTATAAATTTTAGATAAAATTTATTGTACATACTAACAATATATACTAACATTTATATATATACTAACAATATAGTTTATTAAACACAAATTGTATATATATGTTTTTTAGATAAATTCCTTTACAATTTAGAGTATCCGATATATCCCCGATATATCGCTTATCGGGGGTTGGCCGATACGATACTGTAAGCGATATTTATATCCTTGATAATTTGAGAGGCTGTATAAATTATAAAAGAACACCTTGTGTGGCTTTTGACACAGCTCCTTCTAAGCTATCTTTAAATTTTGTCCATTTGACTTGATAGAGATGAAAATAACCTGAAACGACTAATTTATAAATTGGCCTGATGCTAAAATTTTAACATGAATTCATGCAGCTCTGAATCTACGGTGCATGGAACGTTTATATGGTGATCATGGCCTTGATGCCATTGAAACACTTCGCCGAAACCCGTCGGTTGCATTGCCCGTTATGTTAACTCGCCTCAAGCAGAAACAAGAGGAGTGGACAAAGTGTAAAGCAGACTTTAACAAGGTTTGGGCTGACATTTATGCAAAGAACCATTACAAGTCACTTGATCACCGCAGCTTCTATTTTAAGCAACAAGATTCGAAGAATTTGAGTACAAAATGTATGTCATTTTTGTTTCTATTATGTATTATGACGAGTTATATATTCTTATATTTAACTGCTTATCCAAGTACCTTTTTCTTGGCATAATATTCAGCATTGGTGGCCGAGATCAAAGAAATAAAGGGGAAATGTCAGAATGATGAAGATGTGCTCCATAGTATATCCGCTGGAAGCCGACACTCTATCTCGCCAAATTTTGAATTTGAATATGCTGACGATGACATTCACGAGGATGTATTCAAATTAATCCAGTATTCATGTGAAGAGATTTGCACAGGCAAAGAACAACTAAACAAAATTTTGAATCTTTGGACTACCTTTTTGGAACCCATGCTCAGTGTACCTTCTCAATCTTGCAATTCGCGTGTTTCTACTAACAAAGTTGCAGGAGAGACTGATGGAAGCCCATCCCATGATGATGGTAGTATGAATCCTAACCAATTAAAGCCCTCTTGCAATGGAGATGATTGTAACTCTCCAGATCGAGTGCGTTCTCAAAAGAGTGTTATTGTCAATGGAGATTCTTTGACCAAAGAAAAAGGTGGATTTCAACCTGAGAAAGAGGGTAAGAACATGGGGGCTCGGGATGTTACTGAGAATGGTCATGAAGCCAAGTCAAATATTGAAGATACCATGTCACATGTAATACTTTATATTGCATTGAGTGCATTTCTATATTATAGTATTCCTTATTTATTATGTTGTATAATCTGTGTTTTATTATACAGCATATAGATAGCATGACACCTGTAACGACGGCTATAGGAAATTCTACTGATCCATCCAAAGCTGAGAAAGAAGAGGGTGAGCTGTCACCGAATGGTGATTTTGATGAATCAAATGTCGGAGAGGAGATAGAAGCTGATGGTGACGATGAGGACAGTGAAAATAGAGACCCTGATGATCATAATGACGAATCTGGTAGTGAATCTGGGGGTGATGAGTGCTCTAGGGAAGAACAGGAAGATGGGGATAGAGACCATGATGATGATATTGAAGGTAAAGCAGAAAGTGAAGGTGATGCAGAGGATGGAAGCTTTGCTTCCGGAGATGGCATCTATTTTTTACGGACTGTGAAACCACTGGCGAAATGTGTAGCATCATCATCATCATCATTGGATGGCGAAAAGAAAGATCTCCGTGTCTTCTACGGGAATGATGCTTATTATACACTTTTTAGGCTTCACCAAGTAAGAATGCATTCTCCATTTTTCGTTTTTCTTAACCTTAAGAAGATGATAACCTACGAGTAGGAATTTCAAACCATTTTACTTGTGAATGTGTCGATGTGGGTTGTGTTTTTGTCATTTAAAGGGTTAAACTGGTCATACATGCCAGACTGGTTAAAGTAGCCTAAAGCTTATTTTAGTGGATACAACTTCCAAATTGATTCTATTCAGTAACATCGCTTTGGTAATCATAACTACACATAGTAATCTTACTTTTTTAAATAATGCATGAAAGAGGGTTTATTGGGCAAATCAAGCCTACCAGCCCATTTTGGACCATTACTCAACCCATAAAACCCACCAAACTTGTCACATCTAGCGAAACAGGATTGTTAATTCTATTTCATTTCTTTGTAGACGTTATATGACAGACTACTATTTGCTAAAGTCAATCTGATATCTACTGAAGCGAGAAAGAGAACTGCTAGAGATTCGAGCCCATCTGAGTTGTACTCCATGTAATGTCTTACTGATATTCATTTATCAGTGTAAATGCTATCTTGAGATCTGGACATCTGACATGATTCCATTTTTTTTTGGCAGATTTATGGGTTCCCTCTACAATTTGCTTGATGGTGTTTCTGATAATGCAAAGTTTGAAGACGATTGTCGGGACATTATTGGGAATCATTCATATGTGCTTTTCACTTTGGACAAGTTGATTTGTAAGCTCGTCAAACAGGTATTTCTTTTCACTTACGGGTATTCATTTATAGCGAAGGTCGTAATGTAGACCCATGTACTGACATGTGCCATTTAGTGTTTTTTCTTCCACGTGTCAAATGTGTTAGTTTTAGAAAAGTTTACTATATTAGTAATGCATCTAATGGGCTTAACGATTTAAGCAGCTCTAATGTTACTCTTTACAATCTCCCGTGTCGTGCTTTGCTCGGATTTTTAGATTTTATTTATGTTATCATAATCACATAAGTAACAGTAAATTCATATATACAAATGTGCAAAAAGTGTTTGGAAGCCAGCCCAATTCGACGCACTTTCTTTGTTGACACATACTAAAAATATCTTATGTTACCACCTGTATGAATTATTTCGAGTGAAGGTTTGAGTTCCTCTCTTTTCTGGATGCAGCTTCAAAGCATTGTCGGTGATGAAATGGATAACAGACTGTTGCAGCTATATGAATATGAAAGATCCCGGAAACCAGAGAAATTTGTTGATTCTGTTTACTACGAAAATGCACACGTCCTCCTTCATGATGAGAACATATACAGATTTCAATGTGTAGGTTTTTATTTTTAATCTGCAATTTATGGCTAGTCAGCTGTCTGCTTAACCTTTTTTTTCCCCCTTTTTTTGCAGTCTTCTGGTCCTTCTCGTTTAACCATTCAGTTGATGGATGACGGGATTGAAAAGCCTGAAGTGGTTGCAGTTTCTGTAGATCCACATTTTGCAGCTTATCTACATAAAGATTTTCTTTCAGTTGCAAATGCAAAAAAACAATCTGGCATTATGATGCACAGGTAAAAGACCAGTTGTTCATCTGGTTTCTTTTTCTTGACATGTTAACATATGTTATAGGGCAAAATTTCATAGAAAGGTATGAAGTAAGTCTGAATTGTCTTCGCGTAAAACACTTAATTTGCATCTACAAAGAGACCTACACTTGGAGGATTTCCCGATTTTTCATTTTGAATATCTAATTATGTTAGTTTACCTTAAATGGAATTTATTAAATAGAATTTGTTTGAAGTATGAGGTTGTGCATTACAAGTTTGATGAAAGTTAGAGGATATATAAATGAAATATTGGGTGTTACCCCAAACAGAAATCTGCGAAAGGACATGAGCCTATTATCTTTTTATGCAATTAGCTTAATATCATAATAATTTGTCAAACAGAAGCTTGGTCATGATGCTTGATAGACTCTCCACTAATTTCAAATAATGATATGTCAACTAGCATTTAATTTTGCAGAAATAAACGCCAATTCTCTGGGAAGGATGAATCATCTTCTCTATCATTTGCAATGGAGGGTGCTCGCGTGCTCAATGGTTTGGAATATAAGATGGCTTGCAGTTCGTCAAAGGTAACATATCTTTGCTCTCATGAAAGTGTCTTATGTTCTTATGTCGACAATAAATTTTGATTCTGCATATGGATTTTTCTTCACATTGCACTATTGTTGATCTGTTTTCTATTATAACATATAGATGAATCAACTGAACATAGAATTCCACAATTTCAATCTATTTATTAAATATATTATAGAACTAAAAAATTGTAATAGTTTAGCCTAATATGTTTTTATAAATTAATTGAATCAAACATTATAATGCATATCCCTCTTGTGCTGTTTCTAGCTTTATACAATCTCCCAAGTAGTAGTTGTAAAATATCCTATAAAAGATTTTGGAAATAGTCATAAGATATGTAATGTGAATATTGACCCTTATAGTCCAGTAAAGAACTATCTGTTTTCTAATCAGTTGCATAATGGCAGATCTCCTATGTTCTCGATACAGAGGATTTCTTCTTTCGTGAAAGAAGAAGGCGAAAGATCCCTGGAGTCAAATCATCCATCCGTAGTCAGGCAAACGTAGAACGGTTTCACAGAATCTTAGCAGCCTCATTATCACAACAATAGTTAAGGTGCATCTTATATTTTCATTATATCTATATCTAAACTATCATATAAATTGGGTACCGTCTTAAATTTTAAAATTTTGTAAACATCAAAGTTACTAAAATGCTCTTTTGACCCTTAGCCATGTCTGTTGAAACTATCCACTTTCACGCATTGTGTGTGTACAATTCTAGTTTTATTTATTGCATAAATGTGAATGAACTTTAGGCACTTTCTCAAAAACCCAATAAAAAGTGTGTTAGCATTTTGCTTGTTTTGCAGAACGTTAGTTGCACGACATAGAACTGCTACTTTAGGTTTTCTGAAGCAGAATGGGCGTAATGTAACAAGCGCTCTAAGCTCAACGTAAACAGTGTTGTATGAGCCATCAGTTCCGTAAATAGAGGTTTTATCTCATTTAATGAATCGTGTAATCTTTGGCTCTTCTCTTTGTGTCCATGTAACATCTCTGTCTCCAGTAGAGGTTCTATTTTCTTCTTTCTTTTCTGCCACGAATTAGTAATTGTGAATGTGAAGAGACGTCTTTGAAAGATTATGAGCATAGAGAAGCTGTAGCGAAGCTTGGTAACCATTCTGCATCGAGGTTTGTTGTACAGAGGTTGATATGTTGATTATATTTGTGGATACAATCACATCAGTTTTTATTGTTATCTGACCTGAACAAGTGGCTTTCCTGGCCCTCCAGGAACCCTTCTTTTTATGTTTGTTAAAAGAACATATAATTTTGTTTACTTAGAAATGCAAATCGTTCTTAAAGTTCGACGCCTATTTTTGCATACTATGAAGTCTTCTTTCCCCACCTGATATGTAAATGAACTACGGTAATGCCTTTTAAGCGTGGGCCCTTGCCCTTCTCTGATAAGGGCAGTGTTGCATATAGAATGGGAATGTTCATCCTCTCTTAAATGTTCGTTATAGATTTTAATTATTGAATGCAGCAGTGACAAGCAAAATAGATTGCCATACTTGCTCTCTATGGATAAAAGCCCATCATTATAATTAACAACACAAAATGCAGATCTAGAAAGTTTGCACGAGAAATAAAGGCTTTGCAACAAATGGGGCCGAAATTGAGTTTTACAGGCATACAAGAAAAGACTAAAGCGGAGCATACTGCTAACTTGTTTCTTAATTCCGGAAATCTTGTAGTTGACTGCCCAGTGCCATATATGGTGTATGAAACCACGTTCATTCTAGTGGCTTTTACACATGATTTTAAATTTTCATTAGAAATCCAAATAGGAAAAAGGATGGCATTAGATTAGTGTATTGTTCTGGTGTAAATTCGGTGTTCGAAATATTCAAGATTTCATTTATTCCGGTAGCTGGATAGAGAGAATTTCGTGTTGCTGGGTTGTATTAAAAATCAGGTCATCAACCAAGCCAAACCAAATCATATAAATGCTTCTGTAAAGTTAATGTTGGTGTATCTTACTATGTTGCTGGCGTTAACGTATTTATTTTTGTCCCACTCTGGTCATTGTAGAAATATTATTTATATATCCATGAAAATTGCACATTTTAATCTTCGGCTTGCATTAGCATGAAGCATATACTGAATTCAGACACTACGAACAATATCTAACAACTAAATTAAACATGAACAATATCTAACAACTAAATTAAACATGCATAATTAAAGAGTAAAATACAATGTAAAGGCGAACAGGTGGTAGATATCATCATAGTTGTTAAACTCTTAGATATCAATCTATCATATGTAAAGCTCTAGATCAAATATGACATTAAAAAAAAAAAGCCCTAGATCAAATATGCAGTTTCACTAACCATTACATTATCAGTGAAATCTAATTTTTTTTTTTCTTTTTAAACGATACTCCTAATTCTAAACTACACAAATGTCCGAGTACTAAAAACTGCATATGTGTTTATGTTTTTTCTATTTCTCTGTTATTTTAAATTATTAGTGTTAGAAACAGTGAAACACGTATTGCTTTAACTTTTCATGTTCACATACAAAACCTGGATCAGATCATGTGATTCTCTAGACAAAAGTATCATGGTCGAATCAGTGATACATGGTTTGTGTTCAACAGATTGATCACGACAAATATTTGCTTTCGTGCTTGTTTTTGTTCGGCTTTTAGGCTATCGAATGTGGTATTGAAACAAGATGTTGCAGTAGGCAATATGTATGTGGTTTGATCATGTTTATAGGAGAAAATGCATGTTATGATTTATTGGTTTGTTGCACACATTATCTTCTTGCTGGTTTCGCCTTGCTCTCCATTGGGCAGTTCCGAGTAAAGATAGAGTGCTGTCATGGGAGCCTCCCGTGTTCGTGAAACCCAATTTCACAAACCTCTGATATTGAACAAAGATTACAAAACACATTATACTGTCTTATTCTTTTTTATATCATTAAATGTTCATGTTAAAATAAATATATAGCTTGTTCGGTTTCTACTTCGACCACCACCAGTGGCCATTTCAAGCCCAATCTGATCACCATCTAGAGATACTAAAACAAGTAACAGGTTGGTGTCTGATTGAAGTAGGATCCACCAACTCAATAACAACAGAATTTTCTATTGTCAATTTGACATCCTATAATGAAAAAAAGAAAATAGATATAAGAGTCTAATTTTTGTTGTTACATGTAAAAGTTTCCTTTCTTCCACCTGCTCACTTTCATCTCCAACATTAACGTTCCATGTTTTTCTTTCCAGGCCCATTTAGAAAAATCATGGCCCATTTCTTAATTTAAAATTAAAGATATTATAAGTTTTTACCAAGAAGTCCAATCTTTATAAATTTTAGAGTTAATTGCATTTTTAGTCTATGTGGTTTGTATGTTTTGGCAGGTTTAGGACCTTTTCAGGTTTCATTGCATTTTTTGTCCATATTTCGGAAACCTTTTGCAAATTTGGTACAAATTAACGGTGGTTGTTAAATGAAGCCGTTAAGTGCTGTTAGAAATGATATTTGTGTTTAATTGTAAATTTCTAAATGTGTAAGGGTAATTGTGTCACTAGTGTTAGTCAAAAAGTTTGTCGTGTTAACACAATTTATCTTTTATTGCTTTTATATTCATTTCTTTTATTTTTTTAAAAAAATAAAAATGATTTTTTTATGCGAACTTCCTTCTTCGATTATGTATTCGCTATTTCTCAAATTAATCTGAAAAATATCAACTTTTGTTCGCGATCCGATTCCGGTCATATTCATATTTTAAGTTTTCTGATTCATCGAGATTCGTTGACAGTTACTTTTACAAAGAATTTTCTGGCAAAGTTTTTTGACATAATAATAGGTCAAGGTTTGTGCGGAATGCAAAATTGAGCATTTGGTACCGGTTTCGTGTTTTAATTCGTAAAAACAAAAAAGAAATCGCAAATTTAAGTTTCCGACGAATTGGCATATTTTCTAGCAACGGTTTCTGAAGTTCATTTGGTCAAGGTTTGTGCGCGATGGCATTCTGAGTTGATTAGTATCAGTTCGAGTTTTGGTTAGGAGAAACCGTTAATTTCGGTTTCCCGACGGGTTTTGAATTTTCCGGCAAACTGTCGAACATAGTCTGGTTACCATGGTTTCTTTCATTTAGCGAGCTAAATTACAAACCTTTCATTTATAGAGCTCGTAAATTTTTATAAATTTTTACAAAACAATCACGTGTATATCTTAGTGGGACAAACTTTTTGACCAACACTATTAACACAAATATCCCTTACGCTTTTAGAAATTTACAATTAAACGCCACTTTTATTTCTAACAACACTTAACTGCTTCATTTAACTACCACCGTTAATTTGTACCAAATAAGCAAAAGGTTTCCAAAATAAGGATCAAAAATACAAAGAAACCTGAAAATGTCCTAAACCTGTAAAAACATACAAACTACTGGGACCAAAAATGCAATTAACTCTTGAATTTATTAGCTTAAAATAATATTACACACAATAAATAAGAATAAAAAGTCGTGAAATAAGAATAAATTTGTAAAATCTAAATAGCATAAAACACATACCATAAGTAAACTACCGATCAATTCAACTAAATATAAAAACAATACACTTCATCATTAATACAAGAATATAATAATCTTCATCTTAATGTTTATCAATGAACTGGTACAATAATCCTTATTTTCTTATTGGTCAATACTTCATCATCATCAAGACTCGATGGCGGTACGTGTGGAGTGGATCTCATAGTGTAACACCCCATTTATTTTAAGGTAAAGAAATTAACCCATTTTCATAGTTTTAACATTAAAGTAATTTCCTAGTAT
>JANDBE010000015.1:5601318-5614673 GCA_024320915.1 Erigeron philadelphicus
TTGGCTTCAAAATCATTAAGTTCGTTTATCTAGTAAGTGAACAAACATGAACATATTCTTGTTCAATTGAAATAAGTTATCTGTTAAGGCTATTCTACATATCTAACTCGTTTTTCTTATCAAAAGGACTAATATAAAACGAACAAACATGAACATAAACAAAACACAAAAATTCATTCGTTTAATGTTTGTGTTCGCTTAACGAAACATGAACACTAAACTCGGCTTTAATATTTGGGGAAAGAAACTTAAACGAACAAACATGAACATAATGCTTTATCATATTAATTCGGTCCATTGACAACTTTATTTAATAGAATAGAATCATGTTGCTATTTTAAAACAGCCAACCAATAATCACCTACTATATTTAAAGTATATATAGATAAAGAATAAAGAAAAACAAGTAGTTAAAGGAATATAGTCATAAAATATAGTACAAACATATATTGTAAGTTGGAATATGAAATAATGTAACACAACAAGGCACGTGGTAACATGGTTATCAATGATACAAATACAGACCTAATTCATTGTCACACTCTCCTCGAACCTTCCACTTTATAATTTTCAATTCAAAAACCCACTCCTTATTTTCCAATATCACCCCCTTCCACTATTCCCAAAATCCCATTCTCACCCCCTCCGCGTTCCAAACAAAACGCGTTTCTTCCCCCATTTTGAATAAATACTTTCACACACCACCTTTTATTTTTCTTTCAATAAACAACATTTATTGAAAACCCAACAACACAAAAACAAAAACACAAGTTCCATCTGAATCAGACCAGACCACCGCTTTAAACCTCTGATTTTGGAACACCTCTGAATTAAAAAAAAAAAAAAAAAAAAAGAGTTTTATGATATGCTTCGATATCAAGCTGGGGGTGTTGTTTTTGTGCTGATTATTATTTCTTCATTTCTTGTATCGACAAATGCGATTCGTTTAGTTCATGAAACACATGTAGTCATAAAAGAAGATGTTAAAGTTTCCAAGATTGAAGAAAGTAGTAACAATGTGGAATTATACAATGAAGCACCAGAATATAGAAATGGTGCTCAATGTGGAGTATTGGGTGAAAATACAAATTATGGGCCATTTGTGATACATGTAGCTATGACTCTTGATTTTAACTACTTAAGAGGATCAGTAGCTGCTGTTCATTCCATACTTAAACATACTTCTTGTCCTGAAAACCTTTACTTTCACTTCATTGCATCCGAATCGAAATCGCCTAGCCCGAAAGAATTGACCAAAGTCATCAAAACCATATTTCCATCATTGGACTTCAAGGTTTATGGGTTTGATGATAGCTTAGTCAAGAATTTGATATCGTATTCGATTCGTGAAGCACTTGAAGACCCTTTGAATTATGCCAGGACTTACTTGGCTGATATAATTGATCCGAGTGTTACCCGGGTGATTTATTTGGATTCGGATATCATACTTGTTGATGATATACAGAAGCTTTGGTCTGTTCCTTTGACTGGGTCGAAAGGAATTGGAGCTCCTGTTTATTGTCACGCGAATTTCACCAAGTATTTTACGGATAGGTTTTGGTATGATTCGAATTTGTCGAGTGTGTTTGAAGGGAAGAAGCCTTGTTATTTCAATACAGGGGTAATGGTAATGGATTTGGCAAAGTGGAGAAAGGAAGATTATAGGGGAAGAATTGAGAAATGGATGGAGATTCAAAAGGAAGAGAGGATATACGAGTTGGGTTCGTTGCCGCCGTTTTTGTTGGTGTTTGGTGGTGACGTGGCGGAGATCGATCATAGATGGAACCAACACGGGCTAGGCGGGAACAACAGGGTTCATAGTTGTAGGTCACTACATCCTGGTCCGATTAGTTTGTTGCATTGGAGTGGGAAAGGGAAGCCGTGGGCGAGGCTAGATGCGGGTGATCCGTGTCCAGTTGATGAGCTATGGTCGCCTTATGATCTCTATAGACACTCTAAAGAACAATTTAGATGATGAAGATGATGATGATAAAGACCTTGTATCTTGGTTGTTTGTAATTTAATTCATTTTTTCTTTCTTTTGTATATGGTTACTTTATCTTCAAATTTTGTTTGATGGACATTGATTCTTTTGTATATGTATACATGAACATGAGAAAAAAATTTACATATCCAATCTTGTGGTGGCATAATTAAACTTGAGCACAAACAGTTGATTTGGTAATGGTAGAAAGACCTATAATTTGCCAGAAGTAAAGGTTTGATGTTCAAGAAAAGTATGGTCTAATTACTCATCAACTATGTTTTACACTACTTTTACCCATTTACTGTTTTACTACAATATATCCTGCAAAGTAACCGAAAAGTAATGAAAAAAAAAAAAGAAAACAGTATACATTATCTTACATTTGGATGATATCACTAGAAGCCAGCTGCACAACTCAGGTACAGCCTGTTTTCCAAACATCTCAATTGATGACCTAGTAACATACACCTGTAGAAAATGACATTAATTATAAAAGTCAAGTGGAGGCCATACGCACTACGTTTATCCATTTCAATACATGACAACAACAAACATGAACAAAAGTCACTATTTGCTATAAATGCATAAAACTGCATTTAAATATTGTAGGATCAAGGCAAAGATAGATTAGAAGGATGGCATCTACGCTGTCCGTAATGAAAAAAAACGGGTAATTTAGAAGAAAAACGGTAATATGTTAAGATGATGATATACTAACCAGAAAAGTAGTTTTCCGAGATAATCCTGTGTTTCACAGAAGATGACATTGCCATTTTGGTAATTTTCTTGGACTCTTACTTCTGAATCCCTCATTGACCTAGTGGTTATGTCTTCCTTAAATACTTTTCTTGATGTACAATGTACAAGTTGTTGTAGAACTTCCTTTACCTCTGAAGATGACGGTCTTGATAGTTCATTCACCTGTTAAACCAAAACAGACAAACGAGTTACCAGCTTCGGAAGGATGATAAATAAAAGTGCTAATCAAGTTCTTGTAGTTAGTAATTACCATGTCTGAATCCAGTGAGCGCAAGTACTTTAAAAGATCATCACTACTTTCTCTTGTATATACAATCCGCATAGTTTCTTGTTTTTGAGTATGCAACTCCTGAGATGGAGTCGAAGAAACAATCAGCAAGATATGTGACTGGAACACCTCAAACCCAAATTAACAAACAAGCCCAACTACTTAAAGATCAACTTAAATTGATAATGGGAACTCTTAGTACGCCATAACTAATTTAGAAGGTATCTAAAGTCTAAACTTCTAAGTCTTCTATCAAATAGTGAGATGAGTTGTCACAGTGATGCATACATCCACAGACTCTAGATCACATTAAAAGATATACAGAAATTAGAGAAAATGAGCATTCCTGGATCATTTTTTTTCTGGAAATAAGATCTTTGTTTTCAAGCCACATGCCACATGCATCATTTGCAACTCATCTGACCAATCTTAGATCATGTATAAGGGTGAACAACCAAGGCGTATGCTTTACATCGTATTAGGATGGGATTATTATCTGGGAGTGTAACTAACTATCCTCAAATGTATACGCTATGCAACTAAATCGAAAAACGTTTATGTGATGTATCGAACTACTTTTTTTGGTCTATAGTATATAACAAGTGACCTTTTGTAAAGGTTACCGGTTACATACACACACACACACACACACACACACACATATCTATATATTAGCTAAATAAAAATTAATAAAAACAGAACTAAAATTGAAGAATGAGCTGCATTAAATCTGAAATAATATGAACAAATAAGCTTAATTAAATTAAAGAATGAAACGAATCGGAAATCAATATATGGAAATAGGTTCCATCTGATACACATACACACATACACACACACACACACACATATACACATACACATATATACACACACGCATACGACTAAGAACTATGATAACTTATTGTTTTTATTTCTTTTTTATTAATTTTTATTAAGCTAATATATAGATATATGTGTGTATATGTGACTGGTAACCTTTACAACATGTCACTTGTTACATACTAAAGACCAAAATAAGTAGTTTGATACATCATTACATAAACGTTTTTCGAGTTAGTTGCATAACATAAACATTTGAGGATAGTTAGTTACATTCTCATGTAATAATTCCTATTAGGATTAGGTGTTGAGGCCTTGAGGGATCCTAGCTTCCATTTCACAAAGGCAAGGCAAACCTGAAAAGCCACTAGATGTTTATAGCTGATGGTGATCGTCCTTAGTTTACTTCAGGCACAGCTCGAATACAAATGAATGTTATTTATCAACCATAACACATAGCAAAGGCAAGTTTTTCAAACAAAAGTAAGCTGCCTCCTAGTTCTATCGGATTAGTGCTACGCAATAATTCAGTCCTTCCCCTACAGGGTATAGGTGTATATATCAGCAACAAGAGCTACTAACAACGACTTAATCTTAACTTCTGGCATGAACAGAAAGATCACAGATATAGCATGTAACCGCATTTCACATGAGCAACCCCAAGGAAACTCCCAAAATACAGGCCTAGATTGTTTGTGCAGACAGGATTTTTGGGTGCTAAATTCGAAAGTCGGGAGGGAAGCAACTCAGACTGTATGCTAAGGTCCCTATGCAATCGCTTAGTGAAAATGGTAGTGATCAAATAACAACCAATTCTATGCCTGTCAGTCTGTCATCACCAATCTTGACAGGAGCCTGACTTTCGAGTAACGATGAAAGAATAATGGCATTATCCCTATACACATATACATTTGGGTATAGCTTGATACATTTCAATACCATTATCCCTAACAATGAATACTATACATACACTTTTCTTTATCTAGAACCTACACTTCTTAATCAATTCCACATAACGTCCATAAAATATCTATAACCGTTATATAAATTTGCAGTTGCAATTTACAAATTTTCAATGAACATACAAAAAGCCTTACCTTTGTGGCCGTAGACAACTCCGATTCCAACTCTTGAATATAACTTACAGCATCATTAGACAAATCATCCAAACAACATTGCAATTTTAATCTCTCCAACTCTTCAAAACACGCTTTGCTATTCTTATCAATCCGAACCTCTAACGCATCATCACAACAATTCAAACTATTCGACATATCAGCTAAATTGTTTTCAAAATTTCTCAGTAACCTAATCCTATAATCAGCATTCCATAAAGTATACCTAAACAACACACACACACACACACACATCAATCATTTAAATTATTGAAAAAAATGTACAATTAAATATATATATATATATATATACACACACATATATAGATATATAAACTGACCCTGTTATTACAGAAGAAGCTAATAAGCGAACAAGATGACGTTTCGAAACTGTAACAGTAACGGAAAGCTCTTCCAAAGGAATCAAACCTAACATAGCTGGATATCATTTGTTTCATTGCGTTAATAACGGAATCAGAAACGCCGTTAGATATAACAGAAGTATCTAACGGTTCAATTTTCTTCAACATGTTAGCTATGACGGAGAATTCACGGTAGAATGAATTAGTTGATAGAAACTCGTCGCCACCGGAGGTACGGCAGTTTAAGACGGTGGAATGACGACGGCGGTTGTGTGAAGTGGCGGAAAAGGAAGGAATTTGGAGATAGAGACTGGGAGACGGTGGCTGTTTACTGTGGTGGTTGATTGGGAGGTTGGTGAGTTGATGAAATAGTGGAAGTTTGGATGATAATGTCATTTGTTGTGGTGGAGTTACGGTGGTTATTGGTGGCCCGGCGAAGAGGGGTTTTCGAGTGTTTTGTTAGGGGTTTTTCTAAATAAACACGTTTTTGTGATTTTATCCAGAATGTTATGCCCGACTTAATCTATTTTTTCAAATTACGAATTTTGGCCCACAAATTCAAAATTTATATATATGTTTTAACAACAACAAAATTATGCCTAGGATTTTTTTGTTTTTTCATAAGCCTAACTTTAATTTCAAAATAGGCTCGTTTAAAAAACTTTATTTTTCTATACTTTGAAATATTGTGTTCACACTAAAATTTGAATAAGATCTCAATGTCTCAAATTCTTAAATTTCAATTCATTTATTGATGGTTAGTAAAACATAAAGTTTGTTGTTGGGATAAGATTTTTGTTTATATTTTCTTTTTGGGAGAGTTCAATGCTTTTCGAATGATACTCCGTGATTAACTATTATTAATGATTCAAAATAATTGTCTGAGTACCATGATCCTAAACCTTATATTACTAATTCATCATCGATTGTGATCCTTGAAGTTAAATTCTTGATCCCGTTTCCAACATTAAAAAGTGGATTTTTAAGCATCAACAAGATTATAAAATTTACAATATGATACCATGTTGATCGTAACTCCAAATAACTAACCATTAAAAACTACCTCGAGTATGACATGTTGCTACCTTCCTACAAAGACGCATAATGCTAGCATCACCCAAGAAATATCATAACAATAATATCAATAAACAAAAAAACATCCAATACAAATGCTTAATGTTATATACGAGAACCCAAACCGAAATTATCTACAGATTTTTGGATCCAAAAATCGAATATACAGATTTTTAGATTAAGATAACAGATATCATTTTTCATAAAATTTGGATATTCGAAAATCCAAAAACTCACATAGATTCCATTACAGGGTAGTTGGGCTTAAGTTGTATGCTTTGAATGTATATATCCATAGTTTTTATATATGCGCCCAAAAGATATAACACAAAAACCCTATCCCTATTTGAGTATTTTTAGATTGTCATCTATCAATAACTTTAATCTAATATTTCCAATCTCTTATTTTACTATATCTTAATTTATTTATTTTGAATGATTAGTTCAATATTCATTTTAAGTTTTTAAATCTAAACTTTTAGATCTTACATAATTTTTCAGCTCTCTCTCTTTTGCTGCTCTTTCCCCTCAAACGATGACAAACTTTTAGATCTTGATCTGAGTTTGTGTTCCTGAGATTGAGATCGAGCTTGAGGTAGAGAGTTTGAGATCGAGAATATTCTCATCCGGTTAAGGCTTTCACTCCGGTGGATCTAACCATATACTTTTTGAGCAGAGGTAAGGCCTGTCTACATCATACCTCCCCCGTATCCCGGATTTTACCAGGATCGGGTACCGTTGTCGTTGTCAGTCATGGGGTCATAGCAACTTTGTCGAAATTTAGGCAGGGATATTCCCCTATTCTTTCTTGTACATATAAGATGATGCAATGGGTGAAAAGTGTTAAAAATTGTACTCGCATATTGGTTTGTTCTTTGTTGTATTCCTTTTTTATATTTTTGTTGCCTCTGATTCTTATTTCAACGCTACTTACAAATGTTATACTTACTTGCAACTATAATGGACCAAGTCTTACTCTCTTGCCATTTACAAACTTAAACATTACAAGTTTTATATATTTGATACACATTCAAAATTATTTTGGCAAGAATTCGATGACACACAAGTAGTCCACATTGTTTTAACCAAAGTCAAATTCTCATGGTACACCAAATTGATAACAAATTTGAAAAGAGAACCAAAGAGATACTCATCTAATGAAAACTGATCGAAGCTTAGGATGGCTCTGACTAGGAAGGCTTTGTAGACTGTAGAAAGCAACCATTAGTATACTTTCATTACCATTGTATAATTAATGCCACAGTTAATAATTTTAGTTGCTCTTCGTAAAAATCAATTAGAAACCCTTAGACAGGGTTTACGATACAAGATATGACTCAACACAAAATAAGTTGGTTTGGAACTTCGGATTGAAGCTTAGTGAGTTCGGGTTATAAATGGAGAAGCTCCATTGAAACAAACTTCGTTCCTTGTTTTCCATAAGCACCAAATCGCCATGAGGATGATCGCATGAAAGACTTCATCTTTCCTTTTTCCTTCTCATTCAGGCTGGAGGCTGGATGTTTCTTCTGACTAAGGCAGGTTTTGTTGGGGTACGATCCATTTCCGCCCTCCAAGCGAAGATATCTTGAAGATAGGGTACTGAGTCCTAATTTAGATCCATATTAAACCACAAATAAACTGAAAGTGACTAAATTTGTCGCATCATATATGCCAACTCGTTTAAGTTGTGCCCATAATCATTTGCTATGCATTGAAACATGTTAATTTTAAAAACAAATTGGATTCGCATTATCCTAAAATTAAGAAATTGGATTTAATAATCCAAAAGGCGTGCAAAAAGTGTCCTCTTATTGACAAAAATTATATTTTTGATTAACTTTCTTGGCATTTGCCCTTCTATGAATAACAACTTTTCAAATCATGTTTGATATTTGCCCACGATTCTACAACTCTTAATATTTGCATTTCGTGTTAGTTTTTGACGTGCTACGGTAGAATATGATGTTTGGAAATACTTCATTCTCGCGAAGAAGATTACAAGCGGTCTCAAATGTGCCATCTCTGAAGCTGAAGTGGAAATAGACAGACGTTAACTATTGCTCAAGTTGGATCAAGCATTGTATGAAAATGAGAATCTTGTGCCCTTTTCATCTTTTTTCATAGGACACTTTAACAAAAACGTTTGTTATTAACGGATTTGATTTTTATAATATGATAGTGTTTAAATGTTTAGAATTTAACTATCTACATGTAATTGATCAGTAGAATTTGCAAAGTTTCTTCCTAAAATGTTGGAAAAAGGCAGTTGACTGGTGGCTGGCTATCTGACAAATTCATCACTCTTATTTGAATAGCAGAAAGTTGGAAAATATATCGGAGTTAAGTTATGTAAAAAGACTTTATTCAGTAAGGATTTAGGAAAAGTTTGACTAGCAAAGGTCAACAATAACCATGAGTATCGCGTCTGACTAAAAAAGTCATTTAAAATAAGTGGCTGCACCGTACAAGGTGGTGAGTTATAAATCACCGTTCTATAACTCCATTGTTTAAGTTAATCATCGTTTTGAAATCACAATTCACTGCTTTTGATAATCAGTATAATGTTGGAAATACAGAAAGTCAAACAACCAAAAGTCAAAGCAAACAACTCTTGCTTCTAAGTTTCTGTATATGACATTCGATCAAATCCCAACTGAGGATGCTGCATACTCACCTGATCTAACAATTCTATGTTGTGTAGCTGCAACTTTTGACTATGTATATATTGTAAACGTATAAGGTTTCACTGTAGCTACATTTTTGGGTATTGTCAAAATTAATATAAGTTGCAAAATTCTATAGTTACAAGAATTCTACGTTCTATATAAACTATGTCCATGATGTATGTAAAAGTTTGTGGAGTTACAATAACATTAGTTTGTAACATATATTGGCTTTGCGGAATGCATTTCTAATGGGTCATCTCATGATAATATACAACAGGAATCTACTGGTGAAGGGGAATACAAAAAAGATGATAAACACAAGTATAGGAAAATTTTCAACCAGATATTGGTTGCGTAGATGGTAGCACAAGCAATCTGAGATGAAATTTGATCCTGAGATAAAATTTGATCCTGATACAAAAAAGATGATAAAGAATAATATCAATAATATTTTTAGATACATATTATACAACAGGAATCTACTGGTGAAGGAGTTACAATAACTTGAACTTCTTACCAAGTTCCTCCTCAACAGCAATAAATGTGGCTTTTGAGATCCTGAGATGAAATTTGATCATATCATCTAAATACTCTGCTTTTATGGTCAGGGTATCTTTATTTTTGTTGATGGCCGAGGGATCCAGGATCGCTCCATCAAACTCTTCATTTGTGTCACCTTCATTACTCGAATCATTTACCTTTCTCTTTATTAGACTTGGTCCTTTCCACACTAAGATGCCAAAAACTTTGCATTTGCGTTTCAATGTAGATAAAGATACTATAACAGTCATGAAAACAAAACAAAAAACTTTTCAGTTTTTCATATCTGAATGACTGAACATGTAGAATAGACATAACTTGTAATTCGTATGTTTATACATATATATACATATATATATTCGGGACAATTCAATCCCCACTGGAATTATTTGCAAAAGTTGTCATCTTAAATTTAAAAATATGAAAAGGAAAAGAGATTATTAATTACCATTAAGAGTTTTTGCAGCCTCTTTCATGGTTGTCCCATATTGATGTTCAATGGCTTCTTGAGATAATAGGATTGGAGCTGTCTTGTATTTTGTTTCGAAAGGTGCTATGTGGTTCTCAGTCATTGCTTTCTTAACCTGTTCTGATGCATCAGGCACCGGTAATAATATGTTTTCTTGGGAAATTTTTTCACTGCTTGTAGAATTCTCAACAATAAATTCATCACCTAGTTATGTTCCAAAAGCAGAATTGTGAGCTGGCAACATCTCTTTAGCGTCAAGACAAGTTATTAGATTTTCCAATGAAATAACATAGTAACATACTTATTTATAGATTCAATGTAGATCTATAACTATAACACATACTGTTAAATATTTAAATAGCCAGATATCAATATGAACCATGATCTCACGTATTAAGGGGGTGTTTGGCCTAGCTTATTTTAGGGTGCTTATGGCTTTTTTGGCTTATTTTCCACAACTAAAGTCATTTAAGTGTTTGTTTTAGCTTTTTTAGCTTACGTTTTTTGGCTTAATGAGATATCATGTATCACTTATAAGTAAAAAAAATAAAATAGAATGAGCTATGTGAATTTCTTGTGTTCCACGGTTCTGCCCAGAGCCCCGCAAGGGCATAGCCTATTGACCCCACTCGAGACCGCAATAACACATATATAATACCCAGCACACTAAAATATACTAACAACACAAATATATAAAGAATCTTATTAGATATTTTGTAGATGAAAGTGTAGTAACCTATTAAGCAACATACATAGCCAAAGAGGTGAACTGTATCTACATTATAATAGAATTGAGGAAAACAAATTGTTAAAATTTAAATTACAAGTTTATCATTACGATGACCCTTTTTGGTAGCTTCTTTCATGTATCCGAATTCCACTCTAGCACCATACAATGGTGAGTGTCACTTAGGGTCAATGACGGATCTAGGATTTCTAGAAGACCGGACAAAAAGTTTTTTACCTTACTAATAGTTTTCCAGAGGTTCTTTTTTATATTTTTGCTTTTTATTGATATTTTCTTGTATTTTGGGTTGGGGCCTAGCATTAAAAACAAAAGAAATTACTAACAAAATTTGGGTTGGGAGGGAGGTAGTGACCACCCTAAATCTTCATTGGGTCCGTCAATTAAGGTAGATTGCGTTATCTTAACCGGGTCTGCACTAGTGACATCACTTAGGAAAAACCTCAGAGTCATGTCACCCGTAAGTATCGAACCCATGGCCTGTGGGAAAAAACACCCCAAATGCATCCGCTAGCCATGCTGACTTTATTTGCGGCTATAGTTAGGGTGTCAACTAGAGACTTAGAGAGAAAAACAAGAAAAAAATAAGAGAAGTATCACCTAGAGTCAAGCTAGGTGGCTGTGATTACCTCAAGCTGAATCATTTTGAGACCTATGATTCACTTGTGGAAATTCGTTGTAAAAAGATTGCCGTAATTCATTCCCTCTTTCTATATCCTCGGCGCTTTGTGACTGCAAATAATCCCGGACTGGGGTCAGGTCAGGCAGTGGAAAGTTACGGTGTGACTGCTGTTGTTGTTGATTGGGCATCGTAACTCGGGTAGTTGGAGAATTTGTAATTGGGAGTTTGGTATATCATACCATTTCGGGGAAATTGAGTCTTGCTTTGCTTCCTCGCAACTCAAAGGCAGCTATATCGTATGCTATGGCTGCTTCCTCGGCGGTATCATATGTACCTAACCAAATTCGGCCTCCTGTGCATAAATACTAAATAGCGTATCTGTGCGCCCCATCTTCCTGATAGTCGTTGTCTTACTCCCCTGTATATTCGTCTCCTTTCCCCTGTTCGTTCGAATCGATTCAACTTGGTTGTTTGATGTTGTACTGTCGTGATGGACAGCGGTGGTTGTAGAACCCCCGTGGTTGTGGTGGTGGGCAACGGTGCTTCTTCTACTGGAAATTTAAAAAAATATAAAATTTTATCTCGTCATGAATCATTAAAAAAATATAGCTAAGACCAATTATAAATTCAATAACCATAATTTTTATGTTTCAACTTTCAACCATCATTAATTGTCTAAATAACACTTCACTATTCACTGTTCAAAAAAAAAACACTTCACTATTCATAATTAGTACTACTACTTGATTGTTATTGTTACAGCATATATTCGTATCATATAATTAGCTTGACAACAATTTTTTGTTTTCCGATATTCGATTTATAATAAAAAAAGGTTAAAAATAACAAAATTAACACTTTTAAAAGAAATAGGTTGATATATTTTTAATATTAATCCATGGAATTAATAAGTGGTTATAGGTAGAGATTTAAATATTAATCCATGAAATTACTCAGGGATGACAACTAGAAAGGAAAAGGAAAAAGACGGTAATAAGATTATTAAACGTATATAGCAGTAGAGAAATTTTTACCGAACAGGGCATTAATAATAAGATCCATAACAGTACGACCATCTTCAGCCATGATCACAATTCAGAAAAGTCTTGATTTTGTTGACTTTGTCGTTTGTTTACTCCTGCAACAACGAATGACCACTTCTCGGCTTCTCGCATGTCTATATAAATTGTTTGATTAAATAATTAAATTGTTGACTTTTTAAAGAGTTAATTGCATAAAAAGTCCCTGTGGTTTACTCAAAATCGCGGATGTAGTACATTCTTGTAAAGTTTCTTTTAATGGTTTTCATCCATATTTCAAGTATTATTAGTAACTTACATCCCTTTTATTAACGGTGATATTTTCCATCCGTTAAAAGCCTTTACGTGCCACATGAGGACATTCTTGTCTTTTAGCTTCTCATAATGATGTTTTATGCAATTACACTGCATATAAACTTTTTGCAATTAACTCTATTACATAAGCAACATTCCCAAATCAAATCTATTCAATAAAAAAAAGTCCACAAATCAATCATCACATAAAATCAAAATTAATCAAACATCATATCTCGTGATGTTCTTATCCACAAATCCTCAATATATTCACACAAAAATTGTACATAATAATGTAATTAAATGCCTATCTTTCTCATCTTTTGCAACTGAAAAAGAAATGTGGTGGGTGGAACAAAATTAATCAAAGCTTCTTCTTCAGTTTCGAACTAGCACATGAATAATGAAACCTTTATAAATTAATAATGTTGGCACCAACACATTTTATGAATTTAACGAGATATTATTTATATCAATAAATTAATAATTTATTAATTTAAAGAGGTTTTATGATGTAACTTTTGAAAAAGAGGTTCGTGAGTATGAGACCTTGATTACCGGTATGCAATATTAGCACAAAATAGTTGTG
>JANDBE010000015.1:5614773-5634259 GCA_024320915.1 Erigeron philadelphicus
ATTATAAACTTCAAAATTACACATAAGTTATTCAGAAAACAATCAAAAAACAATTTTCATGTAAAGAATAATCATCGTTTGAGCTTGATTTGAAAAGTTCTCAAAAGTTCTCGCTAAAAAAAGGTTCTCAAAATAACTTTACCCTATATATATATATAAACCTGTCATGATAATAACAATAAATGGATGGTAATATCATTATGAAGGATCACATAAGTATTGCTTTAATGAATACAATTAAAAACAATAAAATCTAATTAATTAATATTCAATAAATTAACAACATTAATAAAAAAATTTCCGTCGAAACTTGAGATAAATATAAAATGACCCAACTCAATTAAACAATAAACAATAACTAATAAGTTTTTTTAAAAATTTGTCGTGTGTATATATATTAGTCCCAACAAAAACTATAAATTAATAATTATTACAAGTGTTCAAATTTGAAATTGTTTAGTAAAAAAAAATCTATAATGATTTGTTTTCTTTTTTATTTAAATTTATATTGAGTTTATCATTAAATTTTTTCATTGAACTTGAGAGTTAAATCATTACTATATCGCATTTATAACCATTTTTAATGTATACGAGGCTCGAAATTTGTTTTCAAAATTTATTTTTTCGGAAATTTAAAAATTATAAGTAAAAATTTATGGAGTTAAAGGAATTATTAATTTATCAATATAATAATATTTTTATAAATTGATAAATTATTTTGATCCTAACATTATATTATATAATATTGTATATTATATAAACTAAATTCACATATAAAGTGAAGGACTGAAGGAGGCAGCCTACCTGCCTGCTTAATTAGTTTTTTATCTTTATTTTTTATATTAAGGTCTTGTGTAGATGTTAGTTTGATTTCGTGTTTTTTATTTTTATCTAGGACGATAATGTTTTAGTGATTTACACTTTAAACACTATATATTTTAAGACTTTTTATTTTTACCATTAAAGTTTTATTTTTGACAGTTTATGGTGTTATAATTTTATTTTTTATATATTTATTTTTTGAACCAAACTTTTTAACTTCTTATCTTTAATTTTTAAGAAAATTATAATTTTTTATTTTGATATCAAAGTTTAGTGTTATAAGATTTATGATGTATGTTAAATTTAGTTACCTACATTCAAGTTTATGTTCAATTATTATCCCAGTTAACAGCTGGATATAACATTAGTTAGGGGTTTTACTAACGGTTTGGTCAAGTAAGAAAATCAATTTACATAACCAATTCTAGACTTATATACTAAATTTGACAAACTTGAAAAGATGAAGGGGATGACATAAAACACTCCACTTGGATAGTTGGCTCCCATTGGCTGGATAATATATAAATTAGCTTAAGGTCTCCCATTTCTCTTTTACTTTCGCCCATCCCTTCTTTTTCCGTCTGTTGACTTCATTTTCCCGTCCGCCGGCGTTACTCAAAGATGTCTTCTTCATCAGCACTTAAGCGCTGGTTAAGGCCCGAGGTTTGTAACAATCCAACTTTTATTTACCTTTTTACATCAATTATATATATATATCGATAGAATTGTGATGGATGGATTATAAATCAGATCTGATGGATTTATGTTTATATCTGACAGGTTTACCCTCTGTTTGCTGCTCTCGGCGTTGCCGTCGGAATCTGCGGCATGCAGTTGGTTCGAAATATCAGCGGCAATCCTGAAGTCAGGTGTTTATTTTTTTTTAATCCTTTTATATTTATTTATTTTATTTAGTTTTTTTATATGATTCTATTCTAGGACTTTAATAGATTTCTATTTATATTTAATTAGATAATTTATTTCAAGCGAATTTCCATTTCTATGGTTTAATGATTAGGTCCATCTTTGGATGACAACTATATCACAATTTTTCCAAGTAATTAAGGATAATTAGAGGAAATAGTTAACAGTGAAGATGATATAAAAAAGATGAAATTATTGTAGAAAAGGTAATTTGCCTAAATTTTCTAAATACGTAAAATCAGGGGGATTTTGGTGAGGGGGTGCCAAATTATTCATCAAACACAAACAAGTGCCAAAAAATGAATCTAACCTTTTTTGCTTTGTCGCCAAGGCTGTACAAATTTTATAAACCACAACGTATTAGTAATTTAGTATGGATAATGTTTTAGTCTGATTAGATTAGTTTCATAAGTCATTAATATCCATCTAATTTACAAGTTAGTGAAGTCACATTATATATCTATATTAAGTTTTTAACCAAAAAATGAATTAGTTCAGTGTGAGCGGAATAGATTATAATACAACTAAAGCTTGACCACAATTTACATATTACAATTCACAATTATCGTTAGTAGTAAACTATAAGCATAAACAATACTGTAATATAGAAGACCAAATATTGTGAAATACCAAATTAATGGATTGTTGAATCTTAATTAGCAAGAAAAAAAATCATTCAATGGATGAAACTCTCATCTGTCAACTCGTGAAGAATGGAAGACTACTGTCAAACCCCAAATCCCTCAAAAAGTGATTGTTTGATATTTGCCTTTTGAACTTCTAGTTTATTTTAACTTCTAGAGTTAAAATATGGTAGACCAATACTCATTAGTCATAAACACACAAAAGTAAACGTATAATATATGTTGTTTAGATTTTGGGGGTTGGGCCTTGGCCACCCTTACCTACATATAACTCCGCCACTGGGAAAAAAATTTTGAACGAGAAAAGATTAGAAGTTTCTTCTTTTTAAGAAAACGGTAATATAATCTCCATATCTCTATATAAATTTCTATCTTCAAGATCTCATGTGGTAACCTCCATAGATTGCCATATAGGATTTTGTCCTATGTGTCACTACCATGAAATTTTTCATTGTAATTCTGACAATTAAGTATCCACTTAAGCATAATAAATTTGTAGTCTAACTATTAAATATCAATATGCATGAGTTGTAACCATAGCAAAGCATACTTTTTTTTTATATCACAACTGTTATCTTTTTTCAGTTGGTATATATTATCTATATCTAAAATCAATAATTTAAGTAGAAAATTTCAAAAATTTTCATTGTTAGTTTCTTTTGCTCTTTTATTTCTTAAAAAATATTTTATGTTCCCCAAAATAGGAAATATATGTATAATTGTTACCTTTTTTTTGGAATATCCCGTTTTTAAGCCTAGATTTTAGTATTAAACAGTTGGGGAGGAAATGGTTGCTTTCGAAGTGCACCAGATTATTGTGTGTTTGGATTATAAGATTGCGGTTGGCATTTCTTTGTGATTATATAGCGACTTGAATAGCAATCCAATTTTGATTCAATTTTTCAAAGTTAGTTAACGGAAGATGTGTGGTTATTTGTTTTGCTGAAAATAAGCATATATCAATCGTTTTATATACTATTGGATAAGTTCTCTACCGGAATATTAATATTATTCTCGTTTTAACCTCGTTCGATTTTTTATTTCCTGAAGATTCATTGTTTCTAGTTTAAGTCAACTTCAAGTATTTTGTTAATCTTACCGATTTATAATATGGGTACCTTTCATAAAAAGTATAATGACATCAAAAATGATTTGGTAAATTAACGAGTAATCAAGTGTTCTAATTGGTTAGGATTAATAATAATGATGTCAACAAAACGTGCTTTGTTATATATTTTAAGATTGACAAATCATTTTTTGTTGGATGGCTAAACGTTGCACCTTTTTTTCCTCATATTCCTAGACTACCCCAAATATATCCAAATACATCTATGACAAGGATTGAACCCTGGACTTTTTTCCAAGAGGCATGAGTTTCTAAGTAGGCTAACCTCACATTGGCTAACAAATAATCAACTTACAAACTTGCATACTAGAAACATAGTGATGCAAGGTAACACCTATACATGGACTCACATATAGCATCTTCTTTCAATATGTTTGTCCCGATGGATTTTTTTTTATATATATATTTTTTTCTCTTCTTTCTACGAACTTCTCAAGGGTTTAAGGATATACAATTTAATATTTTCAAGCAAATTAGGTTTTCTTCTACGTGTGCAGTAGGGTTGGAGTCTGTGAAGTCATAATAGCAACCATTAAATCTATAGTTATTTTGTACACTAATAGTTGTGATAGTAGAATGATGGCAAGTTGGTCGTAGATTGCTCAAAGAATATGATTTTAAGTTTGTTGCTCTTAAGGCTTACCTTCATGCTTTTGCTTCTTGATTGCAAGTCGGTCTTAGTTTGCTTAAAGAACATGATGTTTAGTTTGTTGCTCTTAAGGCTTACGCTTACCTTCATGCTTTTGCCTCTTGATTGCAAGTCGGTCTTAGATTGCTCAAAGAACATGATTTTTATGTTGCTCTTAAGGCTTACCTTCATGCTTTTTCATCTTGATTTTCTTGGGCTTTCCGCCATAGTTATTAGTCACTTTGAGTTTGATGTCAGAGTCCTTACATATGGTACTGCATATTGTTGGATATCTATGTTTTTTGTTGATTTTATTACTCAAGAGTCAAGATCGTGAACTACCCAAAGTCATTGTTATTGTGAGGTGTTCAAATTTGCAATTACACTGACATACATGTTCTATGGCATTATATAGAGTGACCAAGGAAAATAGAGCTGCTGGTATACTGGACAACTTTGCGGAAGGGGAGAGATATGCTGAGCATCCGCTAAGGAAATTTGTTCGCAACAAGAGTCCCGAGATCATGCCAAACATCAATTCTTTCTTTACAGACCCAAAATAAACTTTGGTTTGCATAAAACAAATAACCAGTTGGTTTGAGATTGCATTTGCCTTTGTAAGATTATAAGCCAGCGTTGGGCAAGTTCTAGAAACTATTACTGTATTATGTTTGGAAAACACCACATGATTGTTGAGAAACATGTCTGATGTGTTTCATGCTTAGCACATGAACTGTTTGGTTGTGACTAGTCATGTCTTAAGAAATCATGTCCACTCTTTCTTAGTAGAATAACTCAACTGAAAGTTGGTACCATTTAATGAAATAATATCGTATAATATGATTAATATCTGATCTAAATAAACGAGTAAATGTTAGCTTCACATTTTGATTACAAGTATTATTTGATATATATATATATATATATATATATTTTCTCGAACATCCAGTCGGTATGCGGAATTAGTAAAACCTCACAGTATAATGGTGAAGCCTTGCACTTTAGACAACGAGATGTTGACCATGGACCGTTATAAGTATTTGGAGAAAAAACCCCCCAAAACTTGATATCCTTAAGGATCGAATTCAAGATTTTGGGTAAAACCTGGGATGCCAAAATACCTCTCACCAATTGGACTAGTTATCATTGACACCATTTGATATATATGTAGTACGTATTTTGTAGAATAAGAGAATTTAATTACTCTGCATTTATTAAACGTATTGTCAAAAATTTAATTGATATTACACTTCATGACTTATCTGACGAGTACCTCAGACTGGTAATTCGATGCTTAAGCCTTGATGTGTGAAATCTAGTTTAAAAATTTGTAACAAAATCTACCATTAACTGACTACAACACATTTACGGGTATTGTATCCGTTCGTATGTAATATAGCTAACTGGCATTCTGACAGGATCGAACACGCACAAGGACTGAATTTTTGCACTTAAGGTTGTAAAAATGTGAAACAAGTAAAAGGTTTGGTGTGACCGCGTTGTCATTTTGCGTTTTAAAAGCCAATTAACAAGCAAGTAAAAGTACTCAACCGGTATTAGTGAGAGCACGAGGAAATAGTTTATGCTGTAAACAATAACTAAAAAGCCATTTATGTCGAATCCGCTCCACAAAAAGTCTAGATTGCATATAATTTAAACTCAAAATTCATTAATATGGGTAATAATAATCGTGAAAAGACAAAACACAAACGGGTACCACCTACGTTTGTAAATTCACTTAACAACGTAATTTCTATTAAATTTGTATCATTTGCTATCATACCATGACCTAGCAAGAGTTGTTCATATACAAACAACTAAAGTAATACTTGTATTCATCTAGTACCACTAACGAAAGTATCACCTAGAAAACAAGTTTAAGTAAAAGAAATCACTTCATTAAGATCTCAAATGTTAAGTAAAACCAACTTGAATTCAAAATATTATGCAACCTTAACTAATTCTTTCACATCATCTTTATAGATGTAAAAAGATTTAGCTACTTATAATGAAAAGAGCTAAAGATTAAATTAAAAAGGAAAACATGATGTACCAAAATAGGAAAATAATCCAAATCGAGCTAACAATCGAGCTATAATAACTAAACAAGAGCCAAAATAATCTTCAAGCCTTCAATGGAGTTGGAATAGTGAAACCCTTAGAAAACCCTTTGTTAGATATATATTTTGTGGTGTTAAATTGTAAGTTAGGAAGTGTGGAAGGGGCATTAGTAAAATTAGGATATATGTATATAAACCCCCTTCCACTTCATTTGTAACTAACCCTTTTCATATAAAAATATCAATATCTATACAAAACCGGGATTCTCTCTCAAAACCGGGTTTCCCTCAAAACACACACTAAAACACACTTTTACACACACACACACACTATACAAAACCGGGAGTCCACCTTAATTCCAACATTAGACATAAAAATAAGAGTTTACACCCTTGAAAGACGGTTGGAAGTAAGATATATGAGCCCAAGTGTTCAAGATTAGGTTAAGGGATGATTGGTAGTTGGTATTTATACCCTTGGAGAGACAAAATCATGATGTCAGCCCAAACTCGTGCCGCGAGGACCAAAATTGCGCCGTGAGTTTCACTAAAATTCAACCAAAAGAAGTCAGAGGATTTTCTCGTGCCGTGAGGATCAGTTTGTGCTGGCTTGCGCCGCGATTGGCTGCAAAATTCGATATTTTTGTTTCGTGTTTCACCATGCTTCATCCGTTAATGCCTTTGGACCATTGCTAAGTCGTTTTCTACCATTTATAAGCGATATACCTGTTGTAAACCTGAAATCATTAATAAATACCATAAAACACCACAAAACAAGTATAAACGACTATAAAACATGTACAACACGTCCAAATAGTATGAGGGAAATATGTATAAACTAAGACACATCAATGCTCGAGAAGGAAATGATGGATTCATAAACCGGCTTCATGTGGCTGCTGATTAAAGTTTTCTTTTTTCTCTTTCTATTTAAATTTTGAGCCATCTCTGTGTGTGGATGTGTTTGAACACTCCTTCCTCACTAACAAGGTGGGTGTAGATTAGTTGAAAAAGCCTTTCTTTATGAGTTAATCTTTGCATATCACTGTTTGATACTACAAATAATAAATTGGAGTAACAATTTTCTTCGGTTAGGATAAGTAAATATTTTCAGTCTTAGTTAAAGTATATGAGCAAGTGTAGAACAGCAGGATTTACCAAACCAGTTATTGTTGTAGGCCCGGAGTAATTTGTATTTGTATATACAAGATTTTGTATAATCTGAGGATTGGTGAAATGGTATTGTGGCAAGTAATGCAATACAATATTGACTCATCAGTTGTATATGAGTATTTTTTAACTGCTTTACCTTTAGTACTGAACAAGTATTTTAAATGAAACAAGTTAAATCTAAGACCTAAACAACTTCAAAACTGTATAGCCTAGCTATCATGCAAGTCTTGAAACCTTACAAACTCATTTGAGGAAACACAATATCCAAATTACTTGAGCCGATAATAAGACACCTAAAGACATTATGGCCATAATTATACACCTGTGATGCAAGCACCATAAAGGAAGTGAGGGAAGTGCATGGTTTGTAATCCTTCCCAAGTGAAAGCAAATTTTAAGCAAGCATCTGAATTGGCGGTTGGTCAGTTAGAGGTCTAGAGGATGATTTCCTCCTGTACGCTAATATTGAGAATTTTGTTTGGAAGAACAATGCTGTTAACCACAACAACTTCATCTTCAACTGCCACTGCTTCTCCTGCACAAACAAACACATACTTGAGAGATTTTGAGGTGGCCCTTTGGATTCACTGAGCTATATATATGTCCATTTTATGTAATATTTATGAATAGCATGTCAAATAACTTAACCTATTTAAAATGTAACCAAATGCATGAAACTTCTAAAATCGTTATTAAAAAGTTGGATTATTAGTACTTTGCAAATAACAGAAAGGTTAGATGATTATACAGATATCGTTCCTTCAATCATATTCAACATTCTTTGGAGCAACAGTTGAACAAGTTAACCACCAAAAAACTTATAGAAAAGAGCAAAAAGGTGTTTAAGGGCCGGCCCAACCCACTTACTTTGTCCGAAATTTAAATCACCAATTATGACCGATTATCCTCCCTAGTCTGTTTGGTCTCAAACTCAAAAATATCATTTTGACATATTACTCAACCCACCATGAATGATACACAAAGAACATGAGATCAAAGGTCAAGGTGGCATACCGAGAATGGTTATTCCTAATTTTGAATTGTAATCTCCATCACCCTGATGAAGTCAAAGATTTCATTAGTCAATACAAGTTTAAAAACAATAGGAAGAACGTAGAAAAAGTAATTAAAAGAATGAAGATAAACAGAACATGCCTGAACACGGGACCATTTCCCTAAAGATGACTTCCAGCCAATGATTGCGTACATCACAAATGCATTTTCCTTTAAAGAGAACAAATAATTAGATGCTGTTAGTTCACAATATAGGGTCAAAGTTCGGAGACCACTCATCTACCTGTATTTCAGCATCATCTAAGATGATACAACTCATCAGCCTCACACCTGCAGCAACTCGAACATTGGCTGAGATCGAAACGTTTGGACCGATCTGTTCCAACAGTTAACAAAAGGGGTAGTGAATACTTCATATAGCATGTCAATATAATAGAATAGAAATAAACAAACATAACAAAAATTTCAGTTACAAAATGTATATTGGCACTAAAACATATGAGAACGGTCGACCTTTGCAGTTGGATGTACTTTTGCTGATGGATGAATATAAACATCACCAATGACTGTCGGGCTCTTAGTTCCATCACCACAAGCCAAGAGACCAGGGGTTTTGTATCGGAATTGGGCAAGATACAGAGCAGAGCATTTCAATGACATTCTAAAGAATTTAAGGGTCAGGCATGATGTATCGCCAAGAACTATAAACCAAAATATAAATCACCATACATACGCTGGAGTTTTAATCTGTTCCCAGAAATCCATCGTCTCATAAGTGTATAATTGCTTCTTTCCAGCAAGAGGTGACAAGATATCTTGATCCAATCGAACAAAATCCTTGGCAGGTGTCCTGTTGTTTTATTTGAAGTTTAAAAAACCAAATGCTCCCAATAAAGAGAAAAGACATGAAAGCATAAGCGTGGGATCTTACTTTGTTAACCGAAGGGCCTCAAAGCTGGATATATTGTGCAGGTTAGCTGCAATGGAAAATAAAAGAAAGGTCGGAATGAGATCAAAGAGAAAATAAACAGATATCTTAGTTCTTCACTCTCAAGAGAATTTCATGTATGCTTACACAACTTCTGCCATTTGTGGCACAGAATTGTATCAGACTATCAGATACATTCTTGTAGCATTAGATGTTCCAACATTATCTCATCTTCATTACCATGCTTATATTAGCTAATGGATTTGGATTCCCTCCGTCCCAATTTTATTATCTATATTACTATTTATTTGTCCCTAAAAAGTTGCTTAGATTTAAAAGTGGATAGCAATTAGTTACTATTTTTCCTCTGTTTGTCCTTAAATATTACCTTTCTCTTAAACTAAATTTTTAAAGCAATTTCAGAATTGCAACAGTAAATATGAAACTCTATACAGCCAAACACTACATTAATTGCATAGACCATAAATGAAATTGTTGTAATTTGTGGAGAACATATATGGACGGAGGGAGTACTACATAATCACAAAGGTTCAAAATGTGGTTTTTGCTGCAAACGTTAACTTTCGAGTAAAAGGAGTGTTTGCAGTACTCCTCAAAAATGGCCTAAGCCCCCAGGGCCCAAAGTGTTGCCATTTGATAATCTTTCCTAACTGATTAACCATGTCTACATTTTGAGTTCTATGAACCCCTAAGTTACATCCCACAAACTTGATATTTCTAAAATCTACTTGTTTTAGCCCCCTGCCTCCACGCACCAACAAATGAATTATAAGTAAATAGAGTTTCTTCAATCCAAAATCTACTTCTTATGTATATTGGAATTTGGAAATTTAAAGGTCATGTAGTTCTATATGAAATCACATCAATAACACAAATGTTCATGACTATTATATGACTCTTTAATATCTTACTAACAAGACAGTAAGTAAAAAAGCTAACCTCTGTCTTCACGGTTTGTACGTATATCCTGAATAACATTGAATATTTCCGGGGTGAAAATGTAAACACCGCAGTTTATGAGATCACTTACCTGCAATTCAGGAAAAGAATTTTAAGGATATACAACCGAGACTACTACAAACAAGACAAGCTAAGAAGAACCTAAGTCAAAAGCTGCTTAATGCTGCTTCTTCTAAAAAGACATTCTTACAAAAGTTTCAGGTTTCTCAGTGTAATGCAAAAGCTCCTTGGTATCTGGATCAGCAACTAATTCCCCAAACTCGCTGGCAGACTCAGCAGAAACCTGCTCGATGTTTCAACAGCCGAATTTAGTCTTAAAATCTAGTATACCTTTATTCAAAAAATTTACTAAAAAAAACTCACCTTTATAACTAATAAGGTTCCCATACCACCATACCTTCTATGAGCATCTAGTAAAGAGCACAAAATGAAAACAATTATTAACCAGCATAACATATTATATTATAAGCAAATTTTATCATTCAAAAACTTTAATAAGTAAAGGTAGCTAACCAAGCATTTCTGTTAGGGGAAAGCTGCAACACACATCACAGTTTAACAAAAAGATATGCGACTGCAACAAAACACACACTCGCGTCAGAAACATTAAGAAGACTAACAAAATGTATCTCTCAAAACGTCGTTACTACACTAAACACAAAAGTGAACAGAAAGGGCATAGTTACCGGGTTGTCCTCCATAATAAGATCTCTAAAGTAATAAAGACCACCAGCTGATCCATGAGGTTTGTCTTCTTTTAAATACCTATAATAACAAAAATATACTCAATAAACAAACCCTTTAAATCACACTGAAAAAACACAAAATATTAGAGTAGATAACAATCACCTGACTGGGATATTAAGTTCACTAGAAATCGAAGAAACATATAATGCAAAATCCCTTTCTTCATGAAATCCAATTAAGAAAATCCTTGCCAAATTAGGGATCTACATTATATTAATATATACATATATCATACATATATAAAAACTATAATTGAATTCAAATGTGGGTCAAAATGTGTAAAAATTTGAAAATAATAAGAACCAAAAAAGGTACCGATTTACAAGCAGAAATAGGATGATGAACCATGGGCTGACCAGCTAACGGAAAAAGAGGTTTTGGAGTATTGAAAGAAAGTGGCCGAAATCGAGTACCTGTTAAGATTATATATATAAATTATATATCTAACATGAAAACTCCTAGGAAGGAATCAATCTTGAATATAAAAGAATGAAAAGAATTATGAAAAATAGAGAATTGGGGTGGTTAAGGGTACCTTTGGTTGGACCACCGACCATGATCACGGCGACCACCTTGTCGTCTGAGGTTGTTTTCATGGTGTTTGATGATGTGTTATGAAATGAAGGAGAAGAAGAAGAAGAAGAAAGAGTCAAAATGTTTGATGGAAATCGAGATCCTCGGTGTGAAGAATCTATTTCTTGTACCGGAATCATTCCCTCCAACTTTTTCTTTCTTTCTTTTTCTTAATTGGGTTGGGCTTTGATTATTTAAAAAGCCTAAAGAACAACATTGGCCCAACTCACACAAATTATTACACCCCAGTCCCCAGATGGTTATAGGCACAAGCACAATTACAAGCAACAAAGTTATTTTCGTATTACACCCTTATTCTTCACGTATTTGTCTGTATGTTTGACCGATTGTGTTCATGAATGGTGCTTCAATAGTATACATACTAAACCCAAAGCCACAAAAAAAACTGTTGGTTTTTTTTTTCTGTTTTTTTTCTCAAAAAGCTAAGAAAATAATCATTACAATCTACCTACTGAATTCCTACCATTCACGAATGGATTTAGATCTTTATAAAATTAAGAACCTACTTTACTAGTAGTCGACTGCAGGACACAAGAAGCATTCAATGGCCCGAAACCTCCTCAAAGCCATTCTTTAGCCCATATAAAACGTGTTGCAAATTCAATATAGTAAGCCCACATTCTAGAATTTTTATCTTAGCTATGGTCCAATCCAAGTAGATGTCCTATTTCATGAAGAACCACTGTCTCCAAATCAAATGCAGAAGGAACCGGTCCTGGTTCAAAGGACCAATTCTCATCTGCATCAAAATGAAGTTTTCCATATGTTGCCATAGTAGCATGGGCTAATACACCAGAAGGCCCATCAAAATCTTCGTCTCCATGTTCCCCTCTTACGAACCTGATCTGTAAACCCGCACCACCAAAATCTTTAGTTCTAGTAAATGTGAAGTGTCCAGAAGAAGCATGAGCCCATGTGTTGAGTGCACGGACGACAAGAGGTATATATGCATCTGGAAAGTTAAACCAAAATGCATAGGTGAGGTTGGTTTTAGTCCACGGCCATTTGGGTTAGGTTCACGGAGGGCTGGTGCATTGCTACCCTTCTCATAACCTTGTAGATTTTTGATGAAGTCAAAAGCTAATGAATTTGTCTTAGCAAAAGACAGAACAAAAAAGAATGAAATAAAAAATGCAATTTGAAAAGCCATTATCAAATGTTGAAAAGTGTTATGAATTTATGATGATTAAAAAAGTTTGTAGAGGTAGCTTGAGTGACTATGATTTCTCCCTCCATTAAGTTTGGATATTATTACATTAGATTGACTATGATATCTCCTTCCATTAACTTAGGATATTATTACATTAAATCGGTCTATATATGATATTTTGGTTAGAAATATAGTACTCGTATCAATTTGTATTTATTGCTTAGAGTGTTTTATGGATAGAAGTAAATTAGTGGATTTGATAAGTTTTAACATGATTATACGAGTATTAATTAAATTTTCTTAGTTGTAATCATGATTAAATAAAATACTTAACATGGTTTTTATATTTACACCATGTATATTTTTAGGAAAAAACATATAAAATGGAAAAGGATGTGTTATGATGTGTTTCTGTTTACTTACAGTTATAAAGGTGAATCCTCTTGGATGCCATTGCAAGCTGAACTGACAGTATGTTAACTGTATGGCACATGAAAGCTCGACTAGTCATGTTAACGTTGTCAGCCAAAACACGTATTGAATCCGCTGAACCAACGTTGGTATCACAAAATTACAAGGGAGCATCGGTTCTTCATTCATGTTCATAGTCACACAACTAGCATCACCAAAGTACAGTTTACTTCCATTGAAGGTATATATTCAAAAAGTATTCAAGATATGTTGTACAACATCTTTTTGGAAAACACTTGTAGAAATAGTTGGTCAACAAACATATTTGCAACAACTTGTCAGATTGATGTTAAATCATAGACTTGTTTTGCAATCATAATCAAGTGACAAGATTACAAAAAGATACCTAAAACCTCCCAAAAAAATCAGTAACCCACAAGGAATTTACAGTCTTCAAGGGTACATTGAGCTAGTTTAAAATTCCTCACAAATTGTAAAATTGAAAATCAGATCTTGTCGACAGGGGTAATGCCTAAAAGATCAAAGCATTTCTCCATCACCACAGCAGTTGCCTGACACAACAATAGTCTGCTTGTCTCTTCGGCAGACCCAATAACCTGCGATCATTTTCATTGTAAAGCGAGTATATAAATAAGAAGCGTCCTACTTGATTTAGACAATTCAATATTGTATAAGAAATACCTGGCATACAGAGTAGAAACTAGTAAACTTCTCGGATAAATTGTATAGATATTTACACAAGACGTTGGGTAAGAGTTTTGTGCAAGCCTCTTCGACAACCTGAAAAACAATACAGTTTGAAACAATGAACCCAAAAGCTTAAACTCTGGCTAGCATGGACGTTAGATATGATGTGTAGCTAGAATTCCTATAAACACAAAGAGGTAGCCATTCCAATTTGGTCATGTTCTATCTCCAACAAGTCAAACGAGTCGAACATATTAGATGTTTAATCTCTTGAACACATTAAACTAGGCCTGTCGATACTGGACCCAAAATCCCATTGACACCCCTACATTAAAAAGATGAAATAAAAAGGTATACGGACCAAAAGTCATTGAAAGTAACCGAAAGTATAATCTATTTGCATACAACCTCCAGATTTGGAAAGCATGAACGGAAAAAAACATAGGACCACACTGCCACGAGTGAGTAGACGTGCTTAAATAGCGGTTTCTTGTATAGAAACTTGTCTTACCTCAGCAAACTGGAGCAGATGTAATCCCAGTGCGCGTTCTTCATTTTTTTCCAGGATTAATTGCCCCTCCTGTCACAAAAAATTGAATTCAAATATAAAACATGATATCCAAATAAAAAATCAAACAAGAAAGGAAAAAACTTTACCTTCTTCAACTGCTCAATGTCTTTACCAGATCTCCGGATGATTGAAGAGATTCGAGCATATGCATACAACAGATACACAGCAGTATCTCCCTAATTATTGACAAATGTGAGCACATAAGAAAAGAGAACACACAACACTGTAAAGGAAAATCTGAAAAGTGAGAGTAATTGTCTACAATGCAAATTGTGTAACATCACTAATTGAAAAGTTAAACGGCCGTTAAAAAAAGGAAATTTAAACATGATAAAGATAAGACAAAATCATAAAATAAACCTTGTCATTGAGCATCTGATCAAAATTGAAGGTGTAATCGGTTTTTCTATTGTTCTTCAGGTCTGCATACCTGTTAAGAACCAAGTATCCAAGAGTCAAATACATGTCTATATATATTTATGGGCAAGTAAAATATCAAACCAACAGATTACAGTAGTTCAGCTATGTTTTCTTCTCATTTACATAAAATGAACAAAGGTGTGATTGCATGAATATATATTCAATCCTCAGCTCATATTATTAAAGCTGCTAGTGTGAGTACAGTGACCATGATACTACATATCTATTAAAGAATGAGAATCTTACTTAACAGCACCATATCCTACTGCTTCAGCAGTGCTCTCAAGCTCATCCGCAGTCCACTCAGCAGCCCTACCTGATACAAAGGAAAATGGTGTCTAATTCGCTCTTTCGATTTGAAGCGAAAGATGAATGAGTTATAACGAAAAACCAATAGATGGGTATACCTCTCTCCACAAGAGCGTCTGTACAACGAGTTTTAGCTTCATCAAGCAAATCCACCAATTTAACAACTTCCGTACTACGAGTCCGGAATTTTTTCCCATCGTCACCAAGAACAAGACCAAATCCAACATGACTTGTTTTAGGATATTCATTCTCATTAGTTGGGAGCCACCCTGCACGTTTAGCAACCTGAAGAAGAATATGTAACTATATAGATATTACAATTCACCACTTGTCTTGATCTTTCTTTTCGTTTTTATCTTTAGATTTATGGAGAGATGAGGTGTATGAGTAGAATGTTATGATGTCTAGGAGTGACTTACAGTGAATATCTTTTGAAAGTGCTCTCCCTGTCCTACATCAGTGATGTATATTATCCAGTCAGCTTTTTCCTTATTAAGACGATACCTACATATGAAGGAAGAACTTTCAAAACAACTACTCATGTACTTTTAAAATAGTAGGTCACGCTAAATAAAATCGCAAACGGAACATATAGATGAAGTAAATTAAAGCAAATATTACTTAATAGGACTTTATTTCAAGAAAACCTACCAAAGAGCTGCAAGATCTGTTGAAGCATAGTTGTAACCTCCATCACTCTTCTTAACAATAAGAAGATTTCTTTCTCCTTCGTCAGTAAAGATCACCTCAGCTCCTTCGCTTTCTTCAATTAATCCTTTCTCCCTAAGCAAGTCTAGCGTCTCAGGAATGTAGCGATTATAAAAGCTTTCACCCTAAAATCAAACGAATTAAACACTAAGTCATATATAGCAAATAAACCTATGCCGAATTTATATCAAAGAGAGTATAAGTGAGAATAAGACAAGGTTTCAAAACAAGGTCAGATACGTAAACTTAACATTAATATCGATATGAAATCATTCAATATTCAAGCAATAATTGGCAACCAACATTTTGCCAGGGCTAAAATGTGACAAAATTTAACACAAACATAATAAGGTCATGGACTCATGCATTAAGTTTTTCTAGAAACGGTAATTATAAAACCCTTTATGAAAATTAAAACGTGACAAATTTCGGAGAAGTGTTTGGAGTCAACTGATGACTCGACTCATTCTGACTAGCACCAAGGGTAACCTGTTTTGACTCATTACCCAAACCAACTGACCTGCCAATTTGCCAACTCTACATTTTTGAGATGCAAGAAGAAGGGGGAGCAAGTCAGAAAGAGAAAGACACAATACCTTTTCTTCCAAATTACGTACTCCCAAACGCTCATAAAGTTCTAGATAACCATTTCGGCTTATCTCGCAGATTTGTTCCCAAGCCCTGTGGTGCTTTTCCTCACCAGCCTATGCATTAAAACATCATTTTAAATGTAAGGAAATTCATTTTCATCAAACAAAAGTAGAGAAAATATATACATTAGTATCAGAAACATGGATACTCTGTAGGGTTTGCTATTCATATATATTCCATGTTGAAGTTGATGGCAAGAGATATGTGGGTCACATATTTATATCTCACCTGGAGTTGGACTACTGCCTGTCGCGCTCTCTTTTTGAATTCTTCATCCTTATCATCATCAAATCTCTTCTTTGAATCCTTATAGAAATCCTATTAAAGCAAAGATTGGTTAGTATTTAAAGAGAATGTCTGATGATACGTGCAAGTTGCTTATGGAAGCAATTGACATGGGATGGATGTGACAGAACAAAAAAGAATGACGCTCAAAAAACTGAATCAACGGACTGCATGTTCTAATAAGTAAATGGCATGCAGATACTAGAATACACTTTAACGATTAGTATCAACAAGGTGATCTTTTGAACAATTTAAACTTTGAATGATTTCCGATGATGAAAACCAGCAAATTGGTACATGTAATTTTATTTGACCGAAATAGAACTTTCAGATTAATAAAGAACAGCTAGTGATGGATATTTCTAGTAAAACTATGTACCTAATTGCAAAGGAAAATGATCTATGTAACAATGAGTGTCCATGTACATGTTAAGTGATGTAAAAGCATATATGCTCACCTGAAGTTCTCCGATATCCAGATCATTTACTTCCCTGTTAGGGAACTCTTCAAATAAATACTGGATCAACATCCCAAACTGCAAAATAAAATGTTACAGATTATTCGTCAGACATACCAAAGAAAAAAGAAAGAAGATGTGTGCAATATATATTTCTGTATTCCTGCCATATGTGAGTTGGGTGTCTAAAATAAGAACAGGATAAAAACTAACTAAACAAAATACATAGAAGCAAGTATAAAATTATTTAGATACAACAAACAAATATGCAGGGAGATGAATTGTGTGTACCTGAGTTCCCCAATCCCCAACATGGTTTCTTCGGAGCACATCAACGTTAGAAAACTCAAGCATCCGTGCTATACTGTCACCAATGATAGTCGATCGTAGATGACCCACATGCAATTCCTTCGCTATGTTGGGAGAAGAAAAGTCTACAATTACCCTTTTGAATGGAAATTTTGGGGCCCAGGTGTCAATACCATCTATTAGCATCTTACGAATGCTCTGCAGGGATGACAATCACAATAATTAAGTAGACATAAAACTATGTAAAAACTGGAATGCATGTTCAAAAAAGTTAGAAAGGACTAATACCTTAGCTATCCATTTCGTTGATAACTTAATATTCACATAGCCCGCTCCAGCTACGGAGCATGATTCTACTTCTATCATTTCAGATTTCGGGATATTTTTCAAAATAGCCTATGATAAAAAAGATCATTCGTAACCAAATAACTAGCAACGAATAAAATCCAATCTGTATATTCAAGATCCATGATAGTTGACATTCAAAAAAAAAATTACCTGTCCAACAGGTTGTGGACCTCTGAATGTTGTACCTGAGCCTTTTATTTTAGCCCACACACTCATGGCATTATTGCTGTCATCAAATGTATAATTATGCATTAATACTCATTATGAAAAAAAAAAAAAAAATGCAATATACAACTGATGGTGCAACCATAGTTAGTATATTACGAACTACAAAAAATACAATTCAGAGAAATTAATCATACTAATGCACAAGTTTGAGAAAACGTATATACCATTGGTAGTCACCAAATTCTTTTTTGGCACAGGCAACAATCAAAGGCTCAACTTGTACATCAGGGACTGTAACTTTCAGTGAAGCCTCAAATATCTTTGACAATTGATCTTTAAGGCTCCCTGTTTTATCTTCCTGTAACAGAAAACCATTGGCAATCGACATCATCTTAATTGCGTGCACTTATCAAGTAGAATGTATATATCTTGTAGATACAAAATTGTATGCTTCTTTACCTATACTTATATCGAAACAAATCTCTCGACAAACATATTAATGAAAAATTCTATAGACTTACATTTCCGTCCGCCATGGTTGACGCCGAATGCGCACACTTGAATTGTAAATTTCTTCTAGATGCTTCTTTCAGAATGTCTGACTAGTTTTGCAGTAACAAACAATTAACAACTTTACATATCAATTATCCAACTAGGCCAAACGAAAACAATTTCCTTAAACGTATGGACCGATATCTTCGCTAAAAACTCGAAAAGTTAGCACAATCTAAAAATTGTTAATGAGTGTTCAAAATAAATAAAATTTCCTATTTTCATCCAAAGTTTCAATCAAACATATTACATTCTATTTTTTCAGAAAATGGTGCAAAAGTTTAATGCATGCAATAAAGATGCCTAACTTTTAAGCAAACAGTGCATCGCATTACTTTACTTAAATCCAAATAATCACATTACTTTTACTATCACATAGTATACATATGTAAATATATATATATATGTTTTGTGTATATATATATATAGAGAGAGAGAGAGAGGGGGGGCTTACAATTAGGTGACGGCGAGGTGAAGGACAGGCGGGGATGATGAGGAAGGGGGCGGAAAAGAGATAAGCGAGGAGTAGAGATAAATGATTTCTCAATTAAAAACATATTGATTCTGTTTTAGGGTTTTTCAGGGTTTTAATTTATTCTTCTACTATTACTAATTTACATGTATCGTCCTTGTACTTTACTATTCTCTCTTCTTCTTTTTTTTTTTTTTTCTAAATTTTTTTTACAAGTGAATTTTACCTCAGACGAGTATAATGTGTGTTAATCGCACAACGAAAAGGTCCCGCACTAAGCGGATCTTAAATAGCCTTTCTCACCATACCACCTCCTTAATTGGAA
>JANDBE010000015.1:5878070-5890586 GCA_024320915.1 Erigeron philadelphicus
AAACCTGCAAAGAATGTAAAATCAAAAAAGACAAAAATTCAAAATAAAAGAAACTATTAAAAGTTACATTCAGATATGTCTTCTCGGGATGTACATAACATTGCGACATTAACTTATTAATTTGCAAAGAAACCTTAATTATTATTATCAAATATTGATACATACAACATATATACACACATATATATGCGGAATAAATGAATAGAGAATAAAAATCACTTATCTCATATTGTTAGAAAACTTTTGACTTTTATTTCTATATAAAATCATATAGCATTTCAAAATCATAGTCAAGAAAAAGAAAAAAACAATTATTTATAGCAAACTATTCGTAGTATCTTTTGAAGCATATGATGGTGGTTTTTTTTTTCTACATTCACAAAAATCGACCAAAAATGGACGTATATCAAAAGGCAATGCAAAGGCTATTGGAATAAATGAAGTCATTATAACTAGCAACTTTTATTCAATGGAGAACTCAAGAGTTTTAATAAATTAACCTATTAACCAAACGCAATGTAATCTATATGGGAGTTATGTGGTTGAAATTTTATAGCCTTTCAAATCCCACCAATTACATAGTTTCAACTCATTTTTCCTTTTCAACCCTCTCAATCATTTTCTATGACATTCATCTCTTTCTCAACCCTCCTAAATTTATTTATTTTTAAACAATATTAAATGCTAGTCAAAGGGGTCCCCCACCCCTCATTCACATGTTTCCAATAATTAATTCTCTCCAACCCTCCAAGGTCAAATATTTATACAGGTTTCCTCACATCTCTGCCTGGCTGCAGAACAAACAAAACTACTTTCTGTAATGTAACAATACGCAGCGCTTTAATAACTTTTGGATCAGATAAAGTTAAAAATATACTACCACTTTTGTGTCCTATTCTTTGCGAAATCATTTTTGGTAAAATAATTGTACATATTACATACAGATCTCAAGTAATCCGAGGGGATCTGGAACGAGGCATCAACATTACACGGATTACCAACGAGTAATGACCTACAACCCACACCTTTCAATTTCCATTCGACCTTGGAAGCAAAATGATACATGGGTATGTCGAGAGAGATCTCATGACTAGTTATTCTCTGAGCAAATTACAAAATTCAAGTCGCCACGAATAATATGGCCACAATGCTTCTGCTACCAAACTCGAGGTGCAAGTGAGCAGTGAACGGTCATTAGACATAACTGTTTGCTGGTACAAGCTTCAGTAGTTTGGCAAGATCATACGCTTTAAATTCTTTCCCATAACATAAGGCTAGGTCAAGTGGCGTTTTCCCATCCTGAAACATAATCGAGTATAATAAATAAAAGACAATGTCCAACCTTTCATAAGGAGAACCCCAAAATCCAAATTCACAAACAGATGAAGTACAAGGTCCCTAAATGCAATGAATTATGGAAAGTTGCAAGACCTCTTAAAAATAAACGTGTGGAGTATATTAGAGCATTCCCTGAAGACCTCATGTATACAGCAATAATCTATTTCTTATAATCTGATTTAAGAGGTCTTGTGCACTCATATCCACTTACAGTGATGTTTGAGCCATTATATCTAAGCTACATTGTTTAACTAACCCATTGACCCATTAGATATATAGGATAACGCATGTCAAAGATTTTATAAGTAAATGCGTCAAATTTGCTTCTTCAAAAATGTATCATTTTTGTTTCTCACAGTTATATTAGGGTTTGTGATTGACGATACTAGCACAGTGGTACTATAGTGGCTGACCTCATTTCTTCTAGTCTTGTCAGCGCCATTTACAAGCAGAACTTTTGCAATGTCTCTGTTTCTACTTTGCATAGCTATATGCAAGGGGGTCCATCCTTCCTGTCAGAACAAGTATTCAAAACATGGAAATACCAAATTGAAGTAAAAAGTTAACTGGAAAACAAATCAATAGTTACATTATCAGCAACGTTCACATCAACTTTGCTTTTGATCAGCAACTTCACGGTTTGCATTGCACTCACTTGAACTGCATAATGAAGTGGAGTAGCACCATCCTGTCATGATGACACTAAGTAACTCTGAAAACTTAAAATGGGAAAAAAAAGATTATCATATTGAAGGAGAAATATCCCACCTGATGTTGAACGTGAGGACTTGCACCTTTTCTTAAAAGATGACTAATGACTGCCTCCTTTTTACCTATAACTGCTTTGTGAAGAGCAGTCTGGCCATCCTACATCATCAAATTAGCTAGTTTAGTTGAATCATGTGTCACTTTAACCAAGTAGAAGATATAGGTCAGCCCCAGTTATCATTTATTGTTATTTGGTATGTTTTAGAACTTGCATAAAGGCAAAAAATTAAGTAGTTTAGGACCAACCTAAGCATACTCAAGTGTATACTACTCCCTAGTGGTAAAAGCTTGGTCTCCAAGGGTGAAAATACCTGGAGGTCTCAAGTTCGAATCCTACGAACAAAAGAATAAATCCCATTGTGGCTACAGACGTCAACAACTCTAGACTACCCACAAAGCAGGTGGTCACCCTGGAATTAGTCGGCTCCCAAAGAGAATCAGCTACCTAGGTTGGCCAAAAAAAAGTGTTGGTAGGTCAAAATAACTCGCTTTGACCAGCGCTATCTTAACCATTTAGGCATTTACCCAATCTCCCCCAACCCATCCATGTCACCACCTATAGGGAGGGATGGACATTTTTGAAAAGGTATTGCAAGCCTTAGTAAGTTACCACATCAACTGCATCAATATCAAATCCATTTTCTAGAAGGTTGTCCATGAACTTTATCTGCCCTGCTAAGGCCAGGGTATGTAAGGGGTTCCACTTCTCCTGCGTTATGAAATCTTAGAAGATCAAATTCAATGCTCAAAGCCAGTGAGAACAAAACATTTTTCTAATAATCTTTTCACGTTAGTGAGAATATATTCTTATTCTTATAGACTAACAGGAACCTCAGACTCTTGAAACGTACAGTTGATATTTTGTCTATATCAGGAGCGTCATTTTGTTGAAATATTGCTAGTTCTTCGGGTGTCAAAAGTTCTTCGACCTCTATAAAAATAAAAATAAAACATAGTCATGATATGGGATAGTATAAAATGCCCTCAAAATCAGAGGCATGGATTAAGTTTTAGACTATAATAACCATCATAGTGAATGAAAACAGAAACAAAGAGATAGAATATAACACAGAAAGACCTTTGATAAGGTTTTCCTCAATCTGGCTCGTGGAGAGCTTCTCAATATTATTTGAGGCCTGCAAAGCATCCGTCTCTTCCTCCCAATCACTTTCAAAGTCCAGATTATTTTCTTCCCCCTCCAACTCATCCTCCATTTCACTATCACTGCTATCGGGATCTTCCCAATTTCCTGGTTGGGTAGAAGAAGTTCTGCGTGGACTTACTGAACACACTTTTCGATACGACCTACCCCCAATTGCAGAAGTTTCACATATTCTTTCTCCAAAGATTGGACGACTAGTCATCTGAATGAAACTGGTACTGTTGCTGCTACATGGGGCTAAACTCACAGTAACAGCAGAAGAATTTAACACGAATCTAATCGAAGAATGTGCTGTTGAGCATGATAATGCCGTCATTTTGTATGTATAGCTCTAACTGCATGGATATGTAAATATCTTATCAGAGAAAAATAAGTTAAAAGAAAAGGAGATTAGTGAAACCCGAATTTGATATTCCAATAACTTCCATACAAGCAGTTATTGAGCCAAACATATCTTATCCCTTCCTCACCGACAAATAACAGGGAAACTAAACTGTCACGAAGTAGTAAACTTTGTCGCATTCGTGATGTCTTTTTGGCATCATCACATGGTTCCTAACCTTTATGGCTCATAATCATAGGGGTGTATATGTTGGAAAAAAGAATAAAGACAGAAAGCAACTTTATTTAACAAACAAAAGTCATGACTAACGAGTGGTTCAAACTTCCGGGACCATTTGGCTCGTGGAATTCACTGGCATCTGTTAGAAATGGAATCAAAATTCGGTCGGCAAAGAAAGCAGCTTTATTTAACCAACAAAAAGCCTAATTTTCTAATTAACAAACTAATGCTTCAAACTTCCAATTTTCCACTATTTTCAAATGATAAACATAGTCCTAATTAGAATCTACCAAAGAATTCAACCAAAATCACGAGAAAGAAAATGTAAAAAAATTCATTTGGACATTTCATCAAACACCTTGTGTGCATATAATAAATATTACAAGCATAATTACAGCAGAACAAACATACCTTGAGACGTTAGAAATTGGCTATGCCGCCCTCCGTTGTTAAACTGACAAAATCCTATATTTAAAGAATATCTCAGTAGTTAAACGGGTGTTTGTGTTTGGATAATAATTACTCAATTCAGTTAAAAAGGGTGTTTGTGTTTGGATAAAAAACAAGCGCTTATATTTAAGTGAAAATTTCGTTGGTCTCAACCGAAAACTTCATTTTACCCTTTTGACCACTGAAAACTTGCGTATGCGTATGCGTTGGGTTTAAGTAATATCGGACCCTAACCCGTTTAATAATAAGCGTGGGTGACGGGTTCTCCCACAGATAATTGGGAACCCGAAGGCTGCCCAAAATTATCACGTTCCAATTTGAAAATTCGATTAGAAATACATCGTCATGCTTTTAAACTAAATTAAGTAGAATGTCTATTGCGGGACTTTAACCATCATGTTTGCATTTGTTATTAATGTAGTTTCATAATGCTATCTATAAATCGAAAAGTTACATATGCAAATTGATTATAAGTTTACAATACCGAATACATGTTCAAAAAATGTGTTGCCTAACAATTTTCAAAAATTTTGTTATATACACTACAAAGTTATTTTGTGAAAAGAATTCTTTTAAAAGAAAACATATGTGTAAAGGCTTACGAAAATAGGACAAGTAAGTTTTGTGACAAACTTGCAATTTCTAAAACATATGTGTAAAGATAGACAAGACATTAGACCATCTGTAAAATCAAAGACATACTAAACATCTGAATGATTAGGTCTTATTTTTACGCGCATATATCATTGCTCTCCTTATTCAAACAAATATTTTCCACATAAAAAAAAAAAACCAAAATTGTGGTACTTCATCATAAAGTTATTGTATAAATAAAATTGTGGTACTTCATCTTGTTTAGACCTGGCTAGTGGGTCGATATAAGAAAGTTCTTAGTATTGTGTCCGTATCTGTTCTTTTTTGGTCGTTTTCAGCTAATACTCGATCAGTGTTGTACATTAATCTTCTGGTTCATACTACTTGAGTATGCATTCACTTAATTTGATGAAATTTTGACCGTTCAGAGACAAGTGACAGTTTCATACAAGTTATGTGATGTCCCAATCCTCCTGAACAGTAATTCTATAAGAACAAAACACTTGCTAAAATTTACAAACACAAGAAAAGAACTTAAAAGTTAAACTGACATCCTGATGCTAACCTAAAAATCGACAAAAAGGAAAAATATATTATGTGCAACTTAAGATGTGCACAAATTGAATCTTTATATAACAACTGCTTTGAGTAAGTATCGACTCTCCTATTAACTAAACAACGATTGAAGAAATAGTAACACTTGTAATAACTTATACAACAACAAAACAAAAATTCAACTCTGATATCATTTCGAGTATCTTTCTATATCCAACGAAACACTCTCCTTATTGAATCAGTATGTACCGACATTTGATCCATGAACCAGCCATTTTCAATGTTGTTCATCTTCTAACAGTTTTTAAGATTGAAAAGATTGGTGTTTTCAGCTCACTTGCTCACCAATTAAGTCTAACCCGACAGCAAGAAACGACAAGCCTTGAAACAGTAAGAAATAGAAATGGATACCATGAGCTGATAAAAGACTTCTTGTGGCAGCAGTAAGCAGTAATAAAGCAAGTGCAAGTTCTTTCCTGTATATTCTGTTCTTCTTTGCAACAACTGGAGTCTCTTGTTCCTTCAATTTCCCGAGCATTTCAAGTCCTGATTCTGATAACCGTCTCTGGATCTTCTCTTCACTGAAACTCTTAGATTCTCGTTCTGCAAATGCTAACAAATCAGATTCTGATGACCTCCCGGTTTTCTTGGTGACTACCCACTCATATGCACTTCCAAGCTGGAAGAGGCCCGAGACCATGGCGTTAAATTTGGTTACTGACATTGTGTTTTCAAAGAGCAAGTATGGCATCAGGAATGGGAATGACTTTGGGGCTGGTAGAATGTTCAAGATTGACATGGTAACAGGGACGTAACAGATGACCCAGATTGGCAATTCTGCTTCAGGTATGAACATTGTTAATGGTAGAATCACACAGAATAAGGTGAACGAGTAAAAGGGTAGAATCATTTTCCGCAGAAGAAAGAACAAGAGGATCAAGTTTGCTTTTTTCCACTTTGATATCTGCAAAACGATCCAAGATTCATTTTAACGACAATTTCTTTCATAATGAAATTCAGATCAGTGCTAGCAGGTATGATTCGACCCATTTGACCCATTCTCCTGTGAACTAACTTTTTCTAATTTTACCTGTTTGACCCGTTAACATATAAAACGTAACCTGGACTGACCAGTTCACAGTAAACTGATCAAAATTGCTACCTCTATATAAAGCTTATTATACTTCAAGATTTTGAAAGAAGAATCTAACGAACCTTGGATGCAAGGATTGCAGGGAGGCAGAGACGAAAGAGTTGCATAGGACCCGAATGCCATCGATGTTGTTGTTTCTTATAAGCTTCATAAGACTCGGGTAATTCGCAAAGAACTTTGACATCATTAAGGTAAATAAACTTCCATCCATTCAAATGTGCTCTAACAGCAATGTCCATATCTTCAACTGTTGTTCTTTCAAGCCAACCACCTGATTCTTCCAAAGCTTTGATCCTCCAAACACCAGCCGTGCCATTGAACCCAAAGAAGTTTAGATAGTGCCCGTTCACTTGTTGCTCGACTTCAAAATGGAAGCACAAATTTATGTTTTGCAGCCTAGTAAGTAAATTTTCGTCCTTGTTGACAAATGACCACCTAGCTTGAACAAGACCCAAGTCAGGTTTCCCCTGAAATCACCCATAAATTTCATACTATTAGTCTATTACAAGTAAATATCTTTAATCATTAGCAAGAGCGGCCCTGATGAAACAATGCTGCAAAGAGACTATTTCAGTGACTCAAACCAATCACAGAGACGGTTATAACAATCCGAACTAAGAAGGATGGCCTTGGCACATCTGGCTGCAAGAACTTATTTAGAGACTCAAAGTCTCAAACCACTAACATATATACTTCTAATGAATTGATTCCGAATGACTAAACACTAATGTATAAATCCAGGCACCAATTTAGATGAGACTTCAATGTTAAGTATGTGGAACTTATAATACAAATGCCACCTTAAAGATTGTATTAAAATATATTGCTTTTTTAGTTACTAGACAAAGAAGTAAACATCATATAATTTTGCTTAATCACCAAAATAATGGAAAAACAAAAAAGTGAAACAGTTGCTAAATATAGCAAGTTAGCATACCCATGAACAATTATTGGTGAGAGACAATCTAATAAGTTTGTTACCTTAAAGTGAGGAACTGTCAGTATTAGGAAATCAGGATTAGGCTGAAAATCTGCATCCAAAATGGCAACAAATTCATAGTTTTTGACATATTCACAAGACATTGCTGAATGTAGATTTCCAGCTTTATATCCTGTTCTAACAAATCTATGTCTATAGATTATATTCACTCCTTTTTCTTTCCATAAATTCACTTCATTTCTTATCAAAATCTGCAAAAGCTCATCACTTGAATCATCCAAAACTTGTATCAAAATCCTGTCTTTTGGCCAATCCAATTGGCAAGCAGATGCAATAGATTGCTGATACACCTTCATTACACAAAACCCATATAATAAATTATTAAAAAGATTCATAAAAATCAAAACTTGATATTTTTTTGGTAAAATTTAGCCTACTTTCTTGATATTTTTTTAGTACCTCTCTTTCATTGCACATAGGGATCTGAACAAGAACCATTGGAAAACTTTCTGGATCTTCAACATCATAAGACTTATCATCATTAAAATCAATAATTGGTTTAATTTTCTTGAATTTGATCCAAAAGAAACCAATTCCAAGTATAAATCTATCAAGAGATTGAATCAAGAAAAGCAAAACACAAAACTGTGACAACATAGTGATAGATGGAGCAATATATTCAGCTCTAAATGATATCCAACCAAAATACGCCACGTGTACAAGTCCCATAGCTTCATTAGAAACATATCCCAAATCCAAATCCCAGTTTTGAAAATAAGCAATGACTTCAATAACCAAAGCAACTATAGATATAGCAAGAAATGCCCTTATGAATCTATACATAATCTTTTCTTTATATTTGACTTCATCTTTGTTTGAATCTGATAAAGCAATGCGCTTTCTTACAGAAACAAATGTTTTGGAACAACCCATTGTTAACCATGGAAAGAAAGACAGGAATCTTTGTGCTTTTAGTAAAAGCAGCCATGAAAACTGTTTAGTACTTGCTGTTTTTTGTTTTTCAAGAAACACAGATGATTCTGTATCATCATCATTATTGTTATTGTTGTTGTTATTGACTTCAACTAAAGAGATATTGCTGGTTTTGTTGTCTATTGTCACAACAACAGAATTTGGTGCCATTTTCTTGATACTGATAAATTTACAAATCCCCAGATGGGATTTTGCAAAAAAGGTTGGAAATTTATATTATATATATGTGTGTAAATAATGATAATGATGACCCATTAAAGGATTTGTAGTAAAGAGAGATTTTTTGAGGTGGGAAATCTGGATCTTGAGAGAGCTTAAAAAGGGAAAGGTTTAGAGAAAGATGGAAGGATGGGGAAGTTGACTAGTCAAAGTTTGTAACTTTTTTTAGAAAGGGAAAAAAAATAAAATGAAAAAAGACAGATATAGGTTAGATTTGTGATTTGTAGTGTGGAAATTGGAAGGTTCATTAAAAGGGGGAGATTTGAGGCCTGCAAGTTTAAATGTGGAAGTATTTGTTTAATTTTATCGATGAATGAAGTGAGGAAGATGCCATGGAGGTTTTATGGTCAACTCTAGTTTGGTCTCAATCATGTGCTATGACATAATACTAGTAATATAGATGTAAATCTTATGCACATAATTAATCTTAATGAATTCTACCTCATGAACACTTATTATGATTTTGCGCTTTTATAAGTCATTTTAGATGATAACTAGTTAGCGTACCGTGTGTTGTCGCGTAATGTTTTTTTTACACAAGAAAACTTTACACCCAAATTTATGTTAAATATTCGAATCTAAATTTAAAAAAAAAAAAAAAACAACAATGATGTAGCAATAACAATAGAAAAAATATAAAAAAAAAACGTAAATATATTAATGTCTTAAATGTTAGATGAACGTAAGACGTAACGAATGAAAGCTATAATAACTTCTTCGTTCTTTCTAAGTCTTCGTCTTGCATAGAAAAACGCAACTGTTGCAAAAACGGGTCTTTTAGTAGTAGGCGGCATCCCTGATAAACAATAAAATTAATAAAGTAATTTGTATTTAATTGTTGTCTGGATTACATTGAGAAATCAACCCTGTTTATATTTGAAATATGAAAACTAATTATTGAATGATGATTAATTTTGGTTGTTGACCTTTGACTGTTGACATTTGACTGTGCTAATCTTGATGATTTGGATTTAATGTTGTAATCTTGATAAATCGGGAAATGATGTCAAACTGATCCCATACATATCTTCTAACACTTCCCCTCAAGTTGAATAGTGAGATCACCAAAATTCAACTTGCGTAGACATTTGTTGAAACTGATTGTTCCTTCTGCTTTAGTTAGAACATCAGCTAGTTGATCTTCAGACTTGACAAATGGAATTTCAATTATCCCAGCTTCTAGTTTTTCTTTGATGAAATGACGATCGATCTCCACATGTTTTGTTCTGCCATGTTGCACAAGATTTTCTGAGATTTGAATTGCAACTTCATTATCACACATCACCAAAGTGGGTTTCTTTGGAGGAAACCCTACTTCAGTCATTAGTTTTCGTATCCATAGAACTTCTGCTATACCTCTAGAAATTCCTCTAAATTCAGCCTTTGCACTTGATAGTGAGACAACTTTCTGCATTTTGCTTCTCTAGGTAACAAGATTGTCTCCTGCTAATGAGAAATATCTTGATGTTGATCTCTGATTTCCTTTGTCTCCTGCCCAATCAACATTTGTATATATCTGGACATTTAGGTGGCCATTTGATTTGAATAACACCCCATATCCAGCAGTTCCCTTTAGATATTTGATAATCCTTAACATTGCTTCCATATGATTTACTTGTACTTTATGCATAAACTCACTCACTACCCCAACGACATACGTTATATCTGGTCTAGTGTGAGAAAGATATATCAACTAGCCTACCATTCGTTGATATTTGTCTTTGTCAGCAAGTTCTGCTTCATGTTTAATGTATAGCTTTTGATTAACTAGCATAGGGGTTTCTGCTAGTTTACAATCTATCATTCCTGTTTCTGTAAGTAAATCCAGGACATACTTTTTCTGGCAGATGAAAATTTCAGTTGATGATCTAAGTACTTCGATTTCGAGGAAGTACTTCAATTATCCCAAATCTTTCATTTCAAATTCTGTGAATAGTCCACTTTTCAGCTTCTTAATTGCTTCTTCATCATCCCCGATAATGATCATATTATCGACATAGATTATTAGACAAGTCACATACTTTCCTCTTTGAGGAACAAGGTATGATCTGAATTTCTTTGCTTGAATTCATATTTCTTCATTGCCTGAGTGAACCTACCAAACCATGCTCCTGGAGACTGTTTTAACCCATACAGGGACTTCTTTAGTCGACAAACCTCTCCGTTTTTTAGATTATATGAAAATCCTGGAGGTGTGTCCATATATACTTCTTCTTTTAATTCTCCATGTAGGAAGGCATTCTTTACATCAAACTGGCAAAGTGTCCGGCTTTGATTTGCATCTATTGAAAACAACACCCTTATGGTATCAATTTTGGCAAGAGGAGAAAATGTCCCAGAGTAATCAATTCCATATGTTTGAGTGTAACCCTTGGCAACAAGGAGGGCTTTATATCTTTCAATTTCACCATCTGGTTTGTATTTTACCGTAAAAATCCACCTACATCCCACATGTGTTTTTCTTTGTGGTAGAGTTCATATATCTCATGTATCATTCTTGGCTAATGCATCCATTTCCACATCCATAGCATACTTCCATTCTTTTGATTCCAGTGCTTGTTCAACATTCGATGGAATTCTTTCTGAGTATAGACTTGCCATAAACGTTTTTGCCTCGGTAAGGATATGAGGGATTTTGGTGTAATTTTCGAGGGTTTCAAGAGGGGTTTTGAGTTTAAGGATTTTGATTGGAAGCCTGTTAAGAAAGTAAGTGGTTATGGCTACGGCTTCAGGCCAAAATGACTTTGGAACATGAGATTCAATTATAAGTGCACGAGTGATTTCTAAGAGGATACGGTTTTTGCGTTCTGCAACACCGTTTTGTTCTGGGGTGTTTGAGCATGAGGTTTGGTGTATTATTCCTTTAGATTGAAAGAAATCTTTCATTTGGTTATTAACATATTCTCCACCATTGTCAGATCGAACAATTTGGATATTTTGTTTGAATTGGTTTTGAATCGCGACATAAAATATTGTAAAGACATTAGTCAGCTCAGATTTATTTTTCAAGAAATAAATCCATTTCATTCGAGTATAATCATCGACAAATAGAACATAATACCTAAAGTGTTGTCCCCCAATAACCGGTGCAGGACCCCAAACATCAGAATGTATTAAAGCAAAAGGTTTTTCAAGCCTAGTGTTATTATGTTTGAACGGCTGTCAATGGCTTTTGGCTGATACACAGGTTTCAAAATTAATTGATTTATTTGAAGGGAAAAGTTTAGGAAATAAGATATGTAAATAACCAGTAGAAGGATGTCTCAGTCTCCTATGACATAACCAAGCTTCCCTTTCTGTTGCCCCATGAGCTAACATCGCAATACCATCCTCGGTAACTTCATCAACATAGTACAATCCATGTCTTTCAGTGCCACACCCGATAATCCGACCCGTCCTGATATCCTGGAAAATGCAAAAGGTAGGGTGTATGAGAACAAAACAGTTGAGTTCTTTTGTGACATGACTGATTGACAAAAGTTTGTGAGATAGAGAAGGAACATATAGACGGTTGGGAAGTTTAATGTTTTGGGAAATTTCAACTATTCCGCCAGATTTCACATTCATTTTTCCGTGGTTTGCAGTTGTGACTTTAAAATCTGACAAGTCATAGGTCATTGTGTCGGTGGCCCCACAATCAAATATCCATGGTCCTTTGGAATTTTTAAAATGATTTTGGGCCACGTAAGCAGATCCATTCAGATTTAATGGGCCTTTAGAAAATCGGTTTGGGTTTTTAAAACAAATTGGGGGTTTACATGGGTTTTTAAATAGGCTGCTAT
>JANDBE010000015.1:6110189-6121880 GCA_024320915.1 Erigeron philadelphicus
AAAAAGTGTCAAAGCATAATATGTCATGTAGCTGCTAATAGTACAGATAGGGACTTCTCTGATCTCTTGGGGAGATCCCTAAACTGTGATATTAGTGATGTCCAGAATGTTCTCAAATATGCATCAACACGTCTATAAAAAGTTAATCATCTTACGCACAAACGTTAAGACATTTATGCACATTAATGCGGAAAAAGTTAATCATTTTAATGTGCGCATCATGTGAAGATATCACATAAGTGTTGTAGTTCCAACCAGCTATATCAATTGATTGCTTTGATAATTTAGTCAAAACATTATGAATTTACCTTACTGTCCTTATCATCTGAGTTTAGCGTCTATAAAATGCATCTAATAGGAGGGTTTTGTGACAGGAACCCTAAGTGCTGCATTCGAATAGAGAAGAAACAGGTTAGTGGGTAAATGCTCTCTCTTGTCTACAACATCTGCCTTTTTAATGAGTTCACTGATGAATGTCCTAATATGCCTAGCTTTAAGATCAGATATCATACATACAAAATGTTGAAATGCTTTTAATAATGATATATGTTGCTAATTCAATGAAGATTCGGCATGCACTGACTTCTTAGGTTCACGTTGTCACTTCTATCGGGGAACATTTATGTTAGATGGTTCTGATTCCGCTCTTTGTCAATCTTAGGGCCGCCATTTTGATGTCTGTAAATATTTTTAATCGGTAGTGTCATAATTAAGGAGTGATAGCCTTTTTTGGTATTTCATAACAGTTATTAAAGCTTGAATTTATGCATTTGTTAGTATGCGATTAATTCAGTTTAAGTTATTCCGATTTCAAGATAGTTTAATTGGACATGATGAAATGTGAAATAATCATTTATTTTTAGATGGGAATACTATATCAGTAGTTATATATATGGAAACCACAGACAATTTTCTTAATCCAAAGCTGTCTACAGTTTGATAGATTGTCTTCATTTATCTGTTAACACCTTTTATTTTAATTGTTTCATAAGGAGGTTGCAAATTAACTACTTTGACCAAATTGAACATGGAGTGCATGAAGATCACTGAGAGTCCCCTCAACAAGGAATCATTTCCTCAAGGAAGTCTAGTTAGCTCAAGTCTCCCCTCTCATGCTGTCGGAAACCTTCTTGAGGTACACATATATAACACGTTTTTAATGATGTTAAGAAAAGGGGTATACACCAATTCAATGTTCCGTGGATCATTTCTAATACATTGTATTCCTTGTTGTATTTAGGTCCATGAATTCATATGTGGTTTTCAAGATGTTCTTGGATTAAAAGAGCCAATATCATTTGAAGAGCTTGAAAAAGAGCTCCTTGGGGCTGGAAAATTGTCAATTCTGAAAACAGTTGAAAATTTTATTCACAGTGTATTGCTTCCTGATCTAGTAAGTGAGCTCCTGGAAAAAACAGCTGCAGCCATTAAAATCAAATTGGATATGCTTCCAATTAATCAGTTAACTTGGCCAGAAGTGGTTCGGAGATATATAAGGGCATACGTGTTAGTAAAAGGAAGCATGGCCTCTGAAAATATCAAAGGTATTGAGCTCTTTCAGTGTCTGCTAGGTGATGGCGGTGTTTGCTGTGAATCGCAAGCTAGCCTTGCAGGTGTTGATTTGGATGCACAGGTGAGATTAAAGTCTAGTGGTAATTTACATGTAATCTGAACTGTAATTTATTGTGTTGGGTAAAAAAAGTTTTATATTTGCTTTTGCAAAATTCATAGTGAATGCTAATGGCTGTTTTGTTTTTGTCTACATCTTCAGTTGCTTGGAAGAGCCATAGAAAATGTATTTGGGAAACTGACGAAAGAAACTACCATTCTATCAATGGGCATGACAGGGATAGAGGGACAAAATGGTGATAGCTATGGTTTGTGTACAGATGATGCTAGTATTCTAGAGTGGGTGAAAGTACTTGAACCTGTGAAAAAATTGCCTACGAATGTTGGATCTCGAATTCGGGAATGTGTTAATCAGGCTTTGACGAAAAATCCACCTGGGTGGGCAAAGACCAGGTTGGAAGCTTCTATCTCAAAAGGCGTTTACAAACGCAATGGAGCTGGGCCTACAAAGGTGAAGTTTTACTTTAATGTTTGTCTTCTTGCATATGGTCTTATAATGTTGTCTACATGCTAACCTTAGTCATAAGTGATAGGAATTAAGTTCATGGTGCATTTTTATCTGTCATGTACATATGTCTTTGAAGGTGTGAGAATATTATATTATCAGTTTCTGTTACATGGTATCAGATCTTCTCACGAGGAGTCTACCATTGTCCCCTATTCAACTGTTGTTGCTGCGAAGCCATAGCGGCCATTCTCGTTTTCCTTCTCATGATGTCCGTTGGCTTCTATCTCAAAAGGCGTTTATAAACGCAAGGACCACAGTGATGAAACTTTTCATTGTCTTAAAAAAGTTCCCACTATGAATTCTACGTGCAGTTACTACCGTAGGTTGCTTTTTATTCTTTCAACCCACCTGTTAAAAGGTCCATCACTCATACCAGAGTGTCTCTTACATGTGTCCGAACTTGCTGATTATTCAACCAAGTTTATTTAGTTTGTAATCGGAATTAGGTTTCCGGACTATGGTGTTGGTATCCAGGGAATTGTATTTTATTGCATATTTAAATGGTTAGGCCTTATATAGAGTAATAGTTTACATCGACACCCTGTATTTTAAAACTATTTACATCAAAGTACTTAAACAATAGTGTATATTCATGTACAGCTTACTTGTTAGCTATTAATTTTCTTCCTAGAGTAGTTTGTATGTCATGTTTATACCTATGTTATTCTTTAACAGAATATGTTGAAATCTTATAATCTGCTTTTTACCCTACTCGTTGTTTTTCATGTTGTAGATAATGCCTTCTTGTCCGTCTTCATATCTATCTTCTTTATGTTGGTTTGCCACAGCCAACTCTTTTATACTATGCTGTTACCCTTAATGTGCTGCAGAGACGGCCTTTATTATTTTTCTTATATATATATTGCATTAGGCAATAATAGCGCGATTCACTTGTCTAGAACATAAGTGTGTATTTTTGCATGCTTACTTAGTAAATTATAAATGTGTTTTTTTTATCTGCTTGGAAAACCTGCATTAGATTTGTGTATATGAATTTAGTGGTGTTAATAGTTCTTTTTAGCAGGAAGCATGATTGTTTCTTTGGTGTCCAATTGTCTATATTTTTGTTCTGTTATTTTTTTAATTAAGAAGCTTTTATGAAATTAGAATTTCCTTTTTTTTCCCTTCCCAACAGAATGCCGTGAAAGCCGTTATAGAACAAGCATTGAATGATGTAGCATCAGGTGTACAAAAAAGGTCATTACCACTGGACACGGACATAAGAAGATCTGAGCGGATATGTAAAGCAGTCATGAAAAAGTGTCAAAGCATAATATGTCATGTAGCTGCTAATAGTACAGATAGGGACTTTTCTGATCTCTTGGGGAGGTCCCTAAACTGTGATATTAGTGATGTCCAGAATGTTCTCAAATATGCATCAACACGTCCTCTGGACTTGCAGACTATCCATTTGAGATTGCTTCATGGGGCATATGGTGGTTCACATGAAGCTTTTCTGGAAGATGTAAGGGAACTTGGATCATCACTTAAGGTACGCTGGTGATTCTGAGTTAGGTTTCTTGTGTCTTTGCTATTTACTTTTCTTTTTACTGGCTACTAACCTCTTAAATATTTTTTGTTTTGCAGTTGTGGATCAACTTGACGAAGACTTCTGTGAATAAGCCCGGTCTAAGTAACTTGGCAGAGTGTATGTCCAAAGACTTGGAATTTCAATTTAAACAAGAGGTACGCAAAGTCATTCTATCTGATTCCCTGAGATCGTATTGTGATTTGTCATGGTTAGACAATGTTATAAGTTTTTTATTGTGATCTCCTCTTTTTGTGGAAATTAAATAAATTGCCACTAATATAGTGTAGAACAACATAAGTTCTCTCAGTTGGAGATTCAGGTCTTGTAGTCTTATTTATTTATTTGAAGTGCAGGTAATCCCACTTATCATGAACCTGTCCGAATTTAACATGAGTACAAAATCTTTGGTTGAAATAGAGAGAGAGCTTCAAGAAGTTATAACTTCTATCGAAATCTCTGAAACGCCATGGGAAATGATAATCTGCAAAGTATGTGGCCATGGCACAGATGATGGAAACATGTTGCTGTGTGATTCTGAAGGATGTAACGCCGCGTATCACACAAAATGCCTGTCTCCACCGCTTTCTAGAATCCCTGAAGGTAGGTGGCATTGTCCTACTTGTGCACCTTTTGAGCATGCAATGGACAATGAAGCGAAGGATGCTTGGCAGATTTTGCGACATGCAGATAGAAGCTGGGAGGAAGCAAGTCCACTTTTGGATGTAGTTACAGCTTTGGACAAAAGTGATTTTTGGGAATTAGAGGCAGAGAAGGTTGGTTCTTGGTTCATTGCTTTGGTTTGTTTCTTCTATTTGATTTGATTTTCTTATTTGAATTGTTCTTTGTCTATCACTTTAGATATACAAAGACCTGAAAACACTTCCAGTTAAGGAGTCTGACTTTATTTTATTAAGAGTTTATTACATGTCTTCAAGTTATTGGTTCTCTAAACCATATCTGAAGACAAGTCTAAGTCTCTCCCTGGTAGAGTGTTTTTCTTAATCTGTGAACTATGCTCGTTAGATAGACTATATTACTGTTAATCTGGAAATGTTTGATGAAAGTATCCCTGATTACATTATAATGATCATTGATGGTCAGCTCTTTTACAATATCTTCTCCAGATTAAAGTTATGCCATCTATCGTTTAGTCGTTGCATGCCATCTATCGTTTAGTCGTTGCATTAAGTTTTAGCTGCTGGGTCGTTAATGATCATCGTGTCCTTTTTGGGCTATCTAAAGATGTTTTCATCGAAGTTATTTATTTTTCTATAGATACTTCAAATCAAGATATCGATAAGTCTTTTGCAAAATTAACTGGTTTGTAAAGTTGTTTACGTTTAAAGCAGGGCATAAAAAACTCTTGATGACCTAGTAGGACAATTTTGACTCCGACTAAAAGAGGACCTAAAACTATCTTTCATTCTTTCCTGAAAATTGTTTTTCAGCGTCTTATTTTTGTTGCAAATGTATCGGAGGTTGGATTTTTTATATTTTAATCAAATCTTTCCTCTTGAAATTTTTGTGTATTACTAGTTTGGTATTTGGGCCGACATGGAAAAGTTCTACCTTCATGCCTTACATGTCCAATATATATTTATTGTATAATATTTAAGTAATTGTATCTTCAATTTTACCTTAAGATTTCTGCTATTCTTTTTTGTTGTGTTGGGATGCAGTGATGCACATCAGTAAGTGAATGATAATGTTCTGTTCATTTCATACTTGTAATCTTTCAGTGCATACGATGTATATTTTTTATGTGGATCTGCTAATGAAGGTTTTATTTTTATTTTGTTTTTGAATCAGAAAATATGCGTGCTCAAGTTTCTATTTGACAAAGCTTTAAATACAAAACGATTTAATCAACATCTGAACGAGTCGAGCACGAACAATAAGAGGTTTTTGGGAGTCGATTCTCTTGGCAGATTCTACTGGGGATTTTCCAGTTCAAGTCCTAATTGTGGGATAGTTGTAAATTCACAACAAGAAGATGATGGCGGATGGTATCTGTTGCGGTCTGCAGAAGAAATTAGCAGGCTTATCAATTATCTCAACGCAAATGATCCTGAAGTCGCATGCTTGAGAGATGCTATATCGCATTGGCAGAGTTTAGTAATTCATCAGCGTCAACAACCAATACGTAATTCAGTTGAGACGCACATGGCTAATCCCACAGACTTGAACAAGTCTTCTAAGAAACCTGGTGGGAATGCTTGTCCTATGCTCAACAAATTGAAGATGAAGTTGCTCAGTATGGAGGACGCATTAACTGATGGAGCAAGAAGACCATCCAGGGCAAGTCCAGAATGGAAATCTGCATGGTGTGCATTTGTTAAATCTGCCAATTCAATATATGAGGTATGTACTCTGATCTAGCAAAAGCTGCCTTGATACATAATTTCATTTTGACCCATTACCTGATGAGCATGCGCCTAACCTACATGCATTTTGCCAACGGGCCTTGTTATAAGGTTTGGGGACCTGTGCTATCTATTATCATATACATTGTTATATGAACTGCAAGATGATCATCCTTATTGCATTGCAGATGATTGAAGCAATTTTGGTTCTGGAGACCATGATCAAGACAGAGCATATCAGCAATAATTGGTGGTGGTACTGGTCTTCAGCTTCAGTTGCTGCAAAAACGTCTACAATGTCGGGTCTTGCTTTACGCATCTACACTCTAGAGGCTGCAATCCATCATCCGAACACACCACCAGATCGGGCAAAAAAAAGTGCGGGAAATGGAAACATATGTCAGAATAGGTTAAAAAGGAAAAGAAAAGCGAAAATGAGCATTACAGAACCTTCACTCCCTTGATATCATTAGATTTCTTATTCTTTGTAGCTTCAAACCTAAGCTAACAACAATTAGATGACACCATTTATGAAAATTTCATGGTAAATACAATTAGATGACATTGAGAAAGTATATTTTTTTTCTGTTGCGGTTTTCGTTCTTATATGAAAGCATAGATGTGATTGTAGTACTTAGTTTTCTTTCAAGGTTTCATATATTAAGCATATGATATGACTTTCTTGGGCTCTGTCTACTCACTGAAGCAACTCGGATTTTTATTTCTAAATATGTCTCCATGAGATCATGTGTTCAAGTTACTCTCATGATATCAACGGCCTTTTCTGACCTTCTCAGGATGAACTTGAAAACGGATGATTGATTACATCTGGATATTCTTCAAACTTGGATGTATGGACCACTGTTCTAAGATATCTTTATGGCACCTAAGCTGGTTTACGAAAACCTTCTTTCTTTTAAGGATACTAGAGAAGCTACATAATTACATACCCTCTTTATAGCGGATTAGTATTCTTGCTTCTTTTTCCGACCTTTATAATATTGTATGGACATATATACCTTTTCAGTTTTTATAATTCACAGTTGGTGATCAGTGTACTAAAGAGTTTTTTCGGTAGGTATTATTAAAGATTTGGATTTAAGATATGACAATGAAGTTCGTATGCTGGCCAATGTGTTTGTCTGCGATTATTTTATAAGTTTATTTTTATTATGGGTAGACAATGTCATAATTTATTTTTATTTTTTTTCAGTATGAAAAAAACAACAAATAGACCAAGTCAATTGTTTGTGTTTGTCAATGATATGATCTAGTGACGAGACATTCAAGTTTTACCAAAAAACGGGGTTCGATCCTCCTTGACCTCGTTTGAAGAGGCTTGTAGAGTTTCTTTTTGAATGTCTACTCATTGTTGAATGTGATGACTCTTAAAATAACGGACTACCCTAGATTGAATGAGATGAATCTAGTTAAAACAACTGACTACCCTAGATTGAGTGGGGCCTCACACCTCACCCCACTTTTGGATAGCGAGGGAGTGTTCTATTTAACAATTGTGTTTGTAAAAAAACCAACTCAGTTGTTTCATTTAAGAGAATATACCACATATAACTATTGGCATATATCCAAATGATGACAGTCATATTTACATCTTGCAGAATCAAATACGAAACTCATTTTCATATTATAACAAGTTAAGTCGTTAAACATATTAATCAGATAATGATGTGTTTATTAAGCAGTCGGTCGGAGAAAAAGGAAAAAAATCAACCAGTAAAATCTATCTCGACACGGATTTTTACATAAATAAATAAAGTTACAAATATACATTAAAGTCTGATGGGCCTAAAATATATTACTCCATATGGAACTAGGGACTAAAAGTCTGATGCCCCCATTGCCCTGTCCTGTCGTCCTAACTTGGCCCATTATCAGGAGCAAATGGGGTTTCTTTATAATCAATATCTTACATAGTGTCATTTTGATGTTGCTATCCACATTGCACTTTAATATCAAAAGGATTTTAAACAAATGGATTTGATTATATATTGTCTTTCATATATATTTCTTATTCAACAATTACGAAATTAAGTTATAACTTCTAAAAACGGATTGAACACAATGCCTATGAATGACATCAAAGCCATCATTATTAATTTACTTATTGGTCTTGATTTTTCAAGTTCCAAATTGTAGAATTCGACAACTTTAATAGAAGCACTTCAAAAATAGGAAACCAGAAACTACCAATACATACCATTACATATAACATATATGCATTATATATATATATTTTTTATATCTAAGACCAAACCCACCAGCCTAGGGAGTCATCTTCTTCATGGTGGTGTTGATTCGTGGTTGCAAATTGATAAGTGAAGTGGTTCTGCCCATCGTCACTGCCATCATCTTCTTCTGACTGATCCACCGGTGCTGCATACTCATGAGCGTAGTCAGGAAAATACGAATCACCGCTGTCCACAAGTTGTGGGCCATCAAGATCATCAACCACCGCGCTACCACCACTGCCGGTGCTAAAATGGTCCTCCAATTTTACTTTTTCTGTGGGAGCTAGAACATCTCCCCCTTCCTCTGTAGCTATCCCAGAGTCTTGGCCAGTTGTAGAAATCTTTGACCCCTCTTTGGGATGCAGCTTCTCGGTCAAGGAAACAACCTGTAAATAGATATCATCAGAATTTAATTTGCTTATCGATATAAGTCATGTATAAAGTGTGTGCAAATCGCATGTATGTTGTTTTATCACATTTGACCATTTTTATTTTGGAATGCTACTAAAATTGTATTAAAATGCTAATAAGAAATTTGCCAATACCATAAAACACACATTCTGGTCCCAATTGAGGCAGCACATAGTAAAATTGGTACCTTTTCAATTATATGTACCAAAAGTAAATCTAATTTTAACTTTTGATCAACTTTATATCCTATAGGTCTATAAAAACAACTTTCATACATGTAACAAATAATGTATCAAAGGTATAAAATAGCACAAGTTGGAAAAAAGAAGTCAAGTGATGTTAAAAGACCTGACTTTGATGCAACACATTGACATGGGTTGAGAAGGACATTTTAACTTTTTGTAGGTAAGATCGAATATTGTTGCTATGTAAATGGACCCCTCTAACCCACAACCTCAGGCAAGGAGATCGGATTCACTTCACATGCCAAGAACAATTTAACAGCTGTTTTATGTTCTTTATTCTCCCCTGCCTAGCTACAAAAATATATATATTTCATTTCTTGATTTTACGAATAACTCTGTATAACCATCCTATGCTATTTTTCATTGCGCAAACCATGGCCATTGATTAAAATGTGTGGAGGTTGTGATGGTTTGCAATGAATTATGAAAAGAAGATATGGTTTTTCGCTATTCTGACTACCAGGGGAAGTAGTCTTTGACTCAGATGTATGCAATAAAAATATGATAAATCACCGCTTCAAACATTTATTATAAACTATATATATACTACCCTCTACTCTAGTACAATATTTATTGATACATGTTTGTTTATTCATCACAAAGAAAATTTTCTTTTTGACATTTTTTGTAAGGCAGATAATACATACAAAACACTTGTGTGTGAGCTATCACTTTACCATTTTTTGAGAAAGGGACAGAGTACGCGAGAAGGACCACAAGGTTACACCATGATAATATCATTTATATATACTGATAACATAAGTCGTTATCGATCTCAATGCTTTTCCCAAAGGTTAAATAGAGGTCATGAGCAAATAATATAGGTTGTGACAGGGATTACACATGTGAAAATATAACCGAATTGTAAAGCGATAAAGAAATATAGTAGCAAATTACCAGTCGATTGGTAAGACTTTAAATAAGATAACTTGGATCAACCACCCGGGTTTAAGACTCAGTACTGAGATTTGTGGAGGTGGAGTAAAAGGGGATCGATATTGCGGGTATATTTAGAAGTCTTAAGTTCAATATTCTATAAGCATTTGGGATATATAGTTTAAGAATAAAAGTATGATCATTTGGCATATATAAAATAAAAACAAACACTTAACTCTTATTTATGTGTCATATAATTTGTGCATGTGTATCATATATGAGTACTTAATATTTGCAGTACTTATATTAGACTATATATGGGTTCAAACAATTCAATTGTGCATATGTATCATATATGTATGAGTCAATAAGTGAGTTTTACGATATATTGTAATTGGCATGTGTGTATTGATAGCCTAATACGACTGAACAATAATGACTTCCAATTCCATCTTTTTATTGTAACTAACTAATACTGAAAAGTTAGTGCGCACGAATTTATGTCGATCTTTATTGTATGCACAAACTTAGTTTAAATGTTTAAATTATGTAACATGGCATACATGACAACCCATATAAGTTGTCACGTGCAAGTTTTTGATTAGTCGGTCACAAAAAGTTACATGATTTGAATATTTTTAAAAAGTTCGTGCATACAATAAAGGTCGACTTGAATTCGTGCACGCTATAACTTTTCATTAGTTAGTTACATTCTGGCGCACTTAACCCTTCTTAAAATGCATATCATTTTGGAAAAATAAATCTTGCCACTCCGAAATTAATTATTTTCAAATAGCTTAATTGCATACTCAAATAGTCGCATAACTGGTTTGAATCATTAAGCAATCATATACTGTTTGTTTGTTGTATCATAACACAATTAGAGAATAAACATGATCTATTTTGTTGACCTTAAGCATGATCTATTTTGTTAAAAACTTTTTGATTACCCTCTGAAGTTTATTAAATGTACACGCTGAATCCCTCGGGTGTGAGGGCAGCAACACAGATTATAGCGCATAAATAAATATGATGCATATATATTAGTACCTCAGCTTTGAGCTTTTCGTTTTCCTTGATGATGGATTCAAAATCCGAAGTAAGCATATCGTAAGAAGACTTAAGACGATCGTAATCCCTTTCAAGTGTCTTGGTCTTCCACCTTGCACGGCGGTTTTGGAACCAAACCGCCACCTGTCTTGGCTGCAATCCTAGCTTCTTAGCAAGCTCAGTCTTACGCTCCGGCTCCAGCTTATTTTCTTCCTCAAAACTCCTTTCCAACATATGTACCTAAAATTAAATAAATATCAATTTATTCTTTGTTTAGTCATACCGTTTTGATTAGATTATAACTTTCTTCCCAGTTTTCATTAGTGAATAGCCCCAAGCTAGCCGCTCTGCTAATAGATTTTGCTATAGTGTTGGAAAATAATTTGGTTGCCATTTTGACTTTTTGGCGCCCTGCCCCCGATACTGTTAGATGCTCAGCCGAAATTTATGGGTTATCCGTAGTTACGAATCTGTTAAAGAGAGAAGTTTTGCTATTATTTGCTTACCTACAATTTTATTATTGATGAGCAGTCCATAGTCCAAAAAGTGATTCCGTAACAATTTTATTAGGTGGGGAACATCTGCAAAGACATATATTTTGCGTCCTTCAAAAGTAAACCTGAATAGGAACCATTATAGAATGTTTAATTTTTGTCAATTGATTTTTATACCAAGGTTTCTGGAAGTCAACTTCTAATTCTTTAAAAAGTGCTCGATTTTGACCACCCAAGTCACTGACTATTGCTGCGGTGTGAAATCCATAGCTTTCAAGATTTGCTATTATAGATTGCAATATATCAGCAGTCATCTTGCAATCGAAGTCGTAGAA